>JAMZAV010010715.1:0-20520 GCA_024449915.1 Sweltsa coloradensis
TAGGTTCACTCTTACACCTTATGTTACTTATATGTGTCCCCCACAGTGACCATTTTCATTCTTACGATAAAGTATTTTCTTCCTTTTCATTTCTCTTTCTTACATATTCCATTGGCTCCGTGTTTCTTTTTCAGTGGATTCATTCTTAACCTTCCCTAGGTCAAAATATTACATGATTTTGTTTTTAACTTTAGCCCTGTACCCCATGCATTAAATATTAGGAGTAGTTATTATTATTATTTGCACTAGGGAAACGCCAAAGTCGTTGTTAAACGAGTGAGTGAGTGAGCCAAGTGTTGAGTACCCGGGAACATCCCCTTTCCTCCCCTATACCTAAGGATCTAGACCAGTATGAGGAATGATACCGGGTACTCAACACATGGCTCACTCACTCGTTTAACAACGACTTTGGCGTTTCCCTAGATATTTAAATTGAACATTTGAAATGCGAATCGTGTTCAAAACGTATTAGCGTGAAACATTAACAAATTTCCAAGATAAAACAAAATCACCTAAGTTTTATTTCCCATTTAACACCCCTCAAAAATAATATGTGGGTGTAAAAATATAAAAAAAGCTCGAGCTAACGGGTATCGAACCTCAACCCTCCGTGTGGTAGGCTAAATGCTTACCAATAGGCCATGCAAGCCACGTAGATGTGGTCCCGATAGCTGCTTCTAAACAAATGCTATCGATATTTTAAAAATCACATTTTTATTTATTGTAGGATTAAATCGCAATGGATCTAGTTGATTTTGTTAGCAGTTCTCAATAATTTCGTACCGGATGTCTGTTTAAAATTTCAGCCCAATCTGTTCAGCGGTTCGGCGGATTTTCGACGTACAGACACTGCAGTGGCGTAGCAACATTTCTTGGGCCCCCCCGCGACTTGCGTGGAATAGCTGGGGTCTGGGGCGAAGCCCCAGCCGCCGGAGGCATTTACACCGTAGGTGAAAAATTTTTGGGCCCTACATTATGTTTGATGGTCTAAAACGCGATTTTGATGACATCCCTTATACATTTATTTACTAAAACCATTATGTTTTATTAATAATATCAACACCAATAATGATAAATGAAAACACCCCAGAAAATACACATTTTTAAACTTGCATACATTTACGTACACACACCAATCAACAAATCTAACGACAAAGGATGGATTACTTGCATCACTTTTAAATAATAATCACTTACCTACTTATGATAATACTGATGATGTTGATGATGTTGATTATAAATTTTAAAATAGGTGTGAAGTCATTGTCATAGGATCACTTGAAGTGTGAATGAAATGTCAATGAACTAATAATTGCATGCCATCATCGAAACATCTCTCTGTCAGAAAACAAAAGGGTTGTCATGATTTATTAGTGTAATGGACCGCGTTATATACTATGTGAAATGAGATTTCTCTGAAAAGGCATTTTGTAAATATCCCCGTTCAAAAGAATCTGGAATTGGAATCTTACTAATTGCTAATACGACCCAGTTCTTTATAAAATAAAAAAAAAGATTGACAGAACTGACAGTAGTCATGTCACAGATGATTGGCCATGTTCAACTCGGGTGATTTGACAAAATTGTGCAAATTGTTTAGAGGTGTGCATTTTTGAAGTTAATATGTGTAAAATTGGTTATCACGGTTCATTATTCTCTTTTGTCAACTTGAACTTATGCGTATTTTGTTTTACAAAAGATGGAATTTTGGGGGTAAGTTCTGCGAGAGATTTTTTACTTCAAAATTCATTTCGAAAGATGAAGGGGCCCTCTGTAGCCTGACAGGGCCCCGAGGGCCCCAGTCAGGCCAGGGCCCCCCGCAGTCGCGGGGGCTGCGGGGGCGGTAGCTACGCCACTGACAGACAGACAGACAGATAGACAGACAGAATCACAGAATGAGAGCCGTTCGAGTTGAATGGAGACACTCGGTCGCTCCGCTCCCTCGTTTAAACTAGGGAAACGCCAAAGTCGTTGTTAAACGAGTGAGAAGAGAGCCAAGTGTTGAGTACCCGGGAACATCCCCTTTCCTCCCATATACCTAAGGCTGGATCAAGCCCAGTATGGGGAATGATACCGGGTACTCAACACATGGCTCACTCACTCGTTTAACAACCACTTTGGCGTTTCCCTAGTTATTTAAATTGAACATTTAAAATGCGAATCATGTTCAAAACGTATTAGCGTGAAACATTAACAAATTTCCAAGATAAAACAAAATCACCTAAGTTTTATTTCCCATTTAACACCCCTCAAAAATAATATGTGGGTGTAAAAATATAAAAAAGTTCGAGTAAACGGGTATCGAACCTCAACCCTCCGTGCGGTAGGCTTAATGCTTACCACTGGGCCATGTCAGCCAGGTAGATCTCGTTCCGCTAGCTGCTACTAAACAAATGCTATCGATATTTTTAAAAAATCACATTTTTATTTAATGTAGGATTAAATCGCAATGGATCTAGCTCATTTTGTTAGCAGTTCTCAGTAAACTCGTACCGGATGTATGTTTAAAATTTCAGCTCAATCTGTTCAGCGGTTCGGCTGATTTTCGACGTACAGACAGACAGACAGAATCACAGAATGAGGGCCGTTTGAGTTGAATGGAGACACTCGGTCGCTCCGCTCCCTCGTTTAAAAATACTCTATGAGTCGGGCTCTTTCTTGGGTGTACATGATTGTGCACAATGGTGAGACTGTGGGGAGGCCCCAACTAGTGCGGGTTCGGGGCAAAACGCTCCGGAAATGTTTTCGATTCTTGGAGTGTATTTTAACGAGTTTTCGGCTCGTTTTTATTTAATTGGTTAGTGGTGAGTGGTGATCATTGTTGTGATTGCAAAACTATATTATATGGTATTTTACATGACATGATTTCCTCATTTGTAACAAGAGAATAGATATACACCGTAGACAGCAGATACCCTGAATATATTTCTAGGTGCACTGAGGACTGGTGATATATAATATACCATACAAAAATGCACAAACTTGCAAAAAAAGGGGCCAAGCCGAAAACGAGGAAGATACCAGTGGCTCAACTGCATAAAGTGGCGAGTTCTAGAAGTGTGGCCAAGCCCATTATTTTGTTTAAAATAATAAATATATTTATTAATTATATAATAAATTAATAATATATCAATATCCATATTATTATCTAACTATAATTATGAAATAAATATATCAACAAAAATAACATAAACATTAAATAAATTTATTGAAACATTTACATGTGGAAATATCAAAATTGACAGACGCCATTCAAAATTAAAAGCTTGGTCGATGGATTTGGATTGTTTATGTTTTGGTTAGTCAGTAACGAAAACCGAGTTAAAAATTCATCGACCAAGCTTTTAATTTTGAATGGCGTCTGTTAATTTTGATATTTCCACATGTAAATGTTTCAATAAATTTATATAATGTGAATGTTATTTTTGTTAATATATTTATTTCATAATTATAGTTAGATAATTTTATGGATATTGATATATTATTAATTTATTATATAAATTATAAATATATTTATTATTTTAAACAAAATAATGGGCTTGGCCACACTTTTAGATCTTACTATTTTATGCAGTTGAGCCACTTGACACTTGTATCTTCCTCGTTTTCGGCTTGACCCCTTTTTTTGCAAGTTTATGCATTTTTGTATGGTATATCGATAATTTGTTTAGAACGTACACGGTATGGATGTTAGCATCCAATTAGAGAAAATTACTTTTTTTACAATGATTCAAAATAAAATCTCACTCATTGATAACTAAAAGGTTTGAGCATCGCAGTTATAAATAAAAATATTTTTTTTTTTATCTAAGCTTCCGGTCATCTAATCCAATTACCGTTTGTATAGCATATGGCCACTGAGATGACTGACATCGGTGCAAATTTTGGCTTCTCTAACATTATCCATTGAGGGCCCACAAACTGATACATAATCCGTCAGCCAGCCAGCCAGCCACCCAGCCACCCACCCACCCACACAGCCAGCCCAAGAAGAAAGTTATTTCGAACGATCTTGACGTCTCAATATCTTCTAGACGCATCATCAGATCGGGATGAAATTTGAAATGGGTCATCTCATAGTAAAAGCCTATCGATTGAAGCAAGTTGCAGGTTTTTATCCTACATGGTTTCGCGTCGGCGACACCGTGTTAAGTGCTAATGTAGGCGTGCGGTAATAGGCGCTAGTGGAAGCGGAGCCGCGCGCGGCTTGGGCCGGTGCGCTTCCGCGCACCTTGATTTTGTGGCCTACGCCGTATACCAGCGTATACTCCACGACACCACTACAACTATAGTTCACCAGTTAATTAGAAGTTGAAAATAACTCGTTAAAACGGGGAATGTACGTGATTTTGCATGCTTCTATCCAGAGAACAACGACGTTCGTAAACATCTGTGTCCAAATATCACTTATAGATTGACTTTTTTCGCTAAAATTAAACATTTTTTAATTTTTTCATTTTTTACAATTTGGCTAAGTAGTAAGGTTGGCAGATAAGGGCACTTTGCCCCAAGTACAAGGAGTCTGCCAGCCTCTACTCAAAAAATTAAGAGAATAAACTAACACATAAAACATAGAAGAAACAAATTAACCAAGTATTAACAACATAACAGCAATTGCAAGTTAAATTAAACAATCTTACTGAAGCAGAGAGATAAAAGGGATACTATCATTGTTTGTAGTTTCTGGCGTTGTACGATTTTTGTCATCAAACGGTACAAAATTTGAAATTGTACCGGCGGTCGAAAAAAATCGTGCAACTCAAGAAACTATAGAAAACTAATTATCATTTTACTAAGGTTGTTGATAACGGATTCTAGAATCAATATTTTAAAAGTAGGAAGCTTCGCAAACGCTTTTTCAGGCGCGTTGTTGGATGAGCGTAATTGGTGCATTGAGCTGCCATGTGTTATGCGGATTTTTTGTTGTTCTGTTAAAAAATTATTACTAAGTCGAAGAATTTTTGTAATTAAATTAAATTAATCGTAATTTTATAAAAGAAAAAATCGTAAAATTGCGATTTTCACAAGAAATAATTATTCGATGGCGCTCAAATTTCACACAAATATATCAATTCATAAAATTAAGGTTCTGTGAAAAAATCATTACAATAGGATAAAGCATGTAGGTGTTATAAGTCAAAGAATTGTTTTAAAAAAGAAAAAACCATAATATTTCGATTTTCATGCGAAATTATTTTGCGATTGCGCTCAAATTTCACACGAATATATAAATTCATAAAATTAAGGATCTGTGAAAAAATCATTTAAATCGGAAAAAGCATGTAGGTGTAATAAGTCGAAGAAATTTTTTAAAACAGAAAAAAATCGTAAAATTGCGATTTTCATGAGAAAATAATTTTCCGATTGCGCTCAAAAACGTGGCAGTTCTAAGTTTAGAGATTTCGATGGCCTCCAGAAAATTTCATCGCAATTGGGGTATCGGTTTAGCCGGAATCGTGTTAACAAACACACAAAAATACAACAACAAAAAAACATTCCGGATTTTTTTCTTCAGTGTAGTGAAATGAAATCTTCGCTTCGCTCGCTACGCTCATCCAAAAAACGCTGCTCAAAATTCAATTTTGAACTAACTGGATTCGTTCGGGCAATTTGAATATAATTGTTGTTTCTGAGGTTGTCCCGTCAAAAAAAAACTTCTCTTTTATTAAGTCCCTCTTTCACTCTACTAACTTTTCAGACGTATTTACTGCATTCTATAGAAATCGTATTTGTGTCCAGGGATTCCCCGCGGTTATACGCAGTACAAATTAACCACTGGGTGGCGTGATTGACTGGGCATGGTAACGTCTTGAATGATTGAATCCCGAAAGTACCGAGACTACTGAACTGATTAAAGTAAAAATATACTAAATATATTATTAACTTCCAGATGGTTCTAAACCTAGGTTATTAGTAACAGAATATTTTATTGGCATACATACTAATATCAAGTTGTACAAAAGTAATATACATACAAAATTAAATATAACTAGAAAGCTTTGCAAAGCTTTCTATAGTCGCGTTTATGGATGAGCTTTTTTGTACGTTTTTAGTTTGCGTAGGATCTCTTCAATTTTGCAAGTGCTTTTTGAACGCATTGTAGGTGATTGTTGCCAAGTTTCTATTGTTACTTGTAAATTGTTATTATTTACCTCAAAAAACTTATATTAAAACCTTTATTTCTAAGGATTCTGGCTAACTTTTTCAACTTTATTTTCAAAATGCAATGCATCACATTACCTTAATGTCCATGTAAAATATGAACGTTGTAGCCCCACCCGTTTGGTCAGAATCGGCCCAAATGTCACGAAAATATCGCACTAAAAATCGAAAAAAGTAAAGAAAAAAGTACGATATTTATGAGAAATATTTATTCGATTGTGCCCAAAAACGTAGCAGCTCTAAGTTCAGAGATTTCGAATTTCCCCTCCAATTTTCATCAAGATCGCATATGCCGTTTGCCCGGTATAGAGAGCGAACAAACAGACAGAAAAAAAAAAAAAAAAAAAAAAAACACCCAAACTATATTTTTTGGGGGGTCAGTGAAATTGAAGTCTTCGCTTCGCTCATCCAATCGAAAGATCAATAAAAAACACAAAGCCAGAACATGGCTGAACAGTGGGGTGCAACAGACAAGGTAAAAATTGTAATAAGAAGGTGACAATACAGAGAACGGAACATGTACCCAAAATAAACACAAGTAAACATTAATACCATGGTTGCATGGCACAAAGTTAATTTGTGAAATGCAAAAAAAAATCAAATTAAAAATAACTAAGAGTCGGCATGCTTTTAGAAGTTAAAAAATAGATCGAAATACACTGTCAAAAGGTGTCGGAAAGAAGATGAGATTTTAGTTCAATATTCGACAAGGTAAGTGAGGAAGGAACGTAGTAGGAACTGAATAAAACAATGAAGGAAAATGAAGATTATGTAAACAAATACACAAATCGTGATGAGTAAAGCGGCATGCTACCGAGATGACGTTCATGTTTTAGGGCTGGGCCTCCGCTTTCTCTGTCTCAGATGAACTATGCTGGAATTGATAGTGGAAATACCGGTGAATTTATTCGCATTTTTGTTCTATTTCATTCCAAGAAAATGCAAATTTCAAATCACTTACATTTCCGAGCCGTGAATGGGAACGAGATTCTTAAACGTCGAGTTCTCGTTTGCAGACGTTTCGGCAACAAGAATAAAACAAACCTTGGGTTTGGGCCTGCGGTCAATGCTTTGCCTCAAGACAGAATAACTTTCAATTTTACAGTTATAGGAGTCAGTCGACCCACTCAGTCACAAGTAGGAAACACCGATCAATCTAGATGGACACGATTCCACCCGCGGACAGCACCAGAATCAACTATAGGCCAATTCGGATCAACCTTATAGAATAGATTATGTGCCTTGTTGCTAGGACGGCACCAAAAGTCTAGTCACATTTTACACATTCGTAAGCCAAGAATTGATGGACTTAAATCTATTCTGCCTTAAGCGGGATTTATTAGGTATCTCAAATGTATGGACCCCAAGGTCCGCTTCCTGCTCCCTTTCTGTAAGAACTGTTTGTGTAAATGTATTATGTTGATTACAGAAAAAAAAATAATAATAATAATAATAAAATAATAATAATAATAATAATAATATATTAATAATAATAATTATAATAAATAATAATAATAAAATAATAATAATCATATCTCTTATACATTTTTTTATCAAACAAGTTCGGCCATCCACAAGCTGCACAGGACAGCTTAACTGTGGAACATGTACATTAATAAAAAATTATATTATTATATTATTATTATTTATTATTATTATTATTATTATTATATTATTATTATTATTATCATTAATTTAATATTTAACCGAGTTTGTATGAAATACATCCAATAAAATAATAATATTTTTTTTTAAATTTTTATTAGCAATAAAGTTTTCTTTACAGTATTAATAATTACAATTTAATTCGACTGCCCACAAAGCTTTGATAAGCTTGTCTGTGGGTTATATTCTTATGACAATAATTATTACATACTAAAGTTACATGCTAGATACGGAATGCAGATAGTAATAATAATAATAATAATAATAATAATAATAATAATAATAATAATAATAATAATAATAATAATAATAATCACGAGTAGGAAACACCGATCAATCTAGATGGACACGATTCTACCCGCGGACAGCACCAGAATCAATATAATAATAATCAATATAACAATACTACAATACTGATACAATACTACATTTGAATTTAGTCAAGATATCTGCATGGAGTTTGGAGTAGACAAGTGTAAGACGCTACATATCGAAAAGGGTAAGGTTACGCAGGCAGAAGAGTTCCAGCTAGATGATGGAAATAGGATTGGAGTAATGGATGATAACGAAGTATACAAATATTTAGGATTCTCACAAGCTGCCAGAATTGAACATAAAGTAATGAAAGAAAAATTGATAGATACATACAAGAAGCGACTAAAATCTATCCTCAAGACGCAACTAAACGGTAAAAGCAAGATCACAGCAATAAATACATATGCTATACCAGTACTGACATATTCATTCGGAATCATTAAATGGACGCAGACAGACATCCACGCGCTGGAAATATTAACTCGTACTACACCTTACTAAACACAGAATGCATCATCCTAAATCAGCAATAGAGAGATTGACACTTCCAAGAGAACAAGGAGGACGAGGCCTAATTGATCTGAACAACTTATATTATAAACAACTAGACATTTTAAGAAAATATTTTTTTACAAAGAGCAACCAATCAACGTGCACTGCATAGGGCTGTGGTGCTAGCTGACAAATCATTAACTCCACTCAATCTAGCAAACGAAAATTTCAATCTACAAGAGAAACTCATAACTGACGCTTCAAAAGAGTTACGTCTTTCAGAAAAGACCCTACACAAGAGACATTATGATGAACTACATAAAGGTCACGTAGATATTAAAGCATCAAATAGGTGGTTAAACAACGGGGAACTATTTGGAGAAACAGAAGGTTTTATGCTGGCTATCAAGACAGAGTGATTGCAACGAAAAATTATAAAAAATAATTATACAAGATGCGACAGTAAACGATCAATGTAGAAAATGTAGTGTAAGGGGTGAAATAATCGAACACATCATATCCGGGTGCCAGTCACTATGTCAAACGCATTACCTCTACAGACATAACCAAGTAGCTAACATTATTCACCAAAAACTAGCAATCAAGTACAACCTCATTGATACACTCACACCTTACTACAAATACAAACCGGAGAAAGTACTAGATAGCAAAGATTTCAAATTATATTACGACCGCACAGTTATAACAGACCAAACTATACATCACAACAGACCGGATATAATTATAATTGACAAGAAGAAACAAGAAACTACCCTTATTGACGTTGCTGTCCCAATGTGCCATAACGTCGAGACTGCATGGAAGAAAAAAATTGACAAGTATAGTGAACTTGCAATTGAGATCAAGAAGATGTGGAAACAGAAAAAGGTAAATACAATCCCATACGTGATATCGGCTAATGGCATCATACCGAAGAAGCTACATGAAAGCATTTAACAACTAGATCTTCCACCCAATGTTTACATCGAGACTCAAAAGGCAGTAATACTCACACGTGTAGAATAGTTCGTAAATTTCTAAACTAAGAATGATACTTCGAGATTCCGAGACAGCTTCCATCCTGACATGGTTTTCGTGGTTTTCTATAGTCCGAAAGAGCAAATGCTAGGATGGCGACGAGAAATCGGCCACGACCGTACACAGCAGAAAGAAAACATCATCTACAAACTATATTATAAATGACTTATTTTAGTTAGAGTTAAGACAAAGTAATAATGTAGGTATGTAATATAGATACACATGGAAGTACTTGACGTAAGTCCGTACAACATGTTAGCTCCGGTTTTGACCGAGTTTGTATGAAATACATCCAATAAAATAATAATAATAACAATAATAATAATAATAATAATAATAATAATAATAATAATAATAATAATAATAATAATAATAATAATAATAATAATAATAATAATAACAACATATAATAATTGGATGAGCGTAGCGAGCGAAGCGAAGACTTCAATTTCACTGACCCCCCAAAAAATTTAGCTCGGGTGTTTTTGTATTTTTTTTTTTTTGTTTTTTTTTTTTGTTTTTCCGTCTGTTTGTTCGCTCGATTCCGGGCAAACGGCATATGCGATCTTGATGAAAATTTGACCGGACCTTCGTTTTCTCTGAACTTAGAGGTGTATTGTTTTTGGGTACAATCGAAGAAATATTTCTCATGAATATCGTACTTTTACGATTTTTTTCGATTTTTAGTGCGATATTTTCGTGACATTTGGCCGATTCTGACCAAACGGGTGGGGCTAGAACGTTCATATTTCACATGGACATTAAGATTATGGTGATGTAGTACCTTTTGAAAGAAAAAGTTGAAAAAGTTAGCTAGAATCCATAGAAATAAAGGTTTTAATATTAGTTTTTCAATTTTTAGTACGATATTTTCGTCACATTTGGGCCGATTCTGACCAAACGGGTAGGGCTACAACGTTCAGATTTCACATGGACATTAAGGTTATGGTGATGTAGTACCTTTTGAAAGAAAAAGTTGAAAAAATTAGTCAGAATCTACAGAAATAAAGGTTTTAATATGAGTTTTTTGAAGTTTATAATACCAATTAACAAATAACAATAGAAACTTGACAACAATCACCTCCACAATGCATTCAAAAAGCACTTGCAAAGGAAAAGTGCAAACAAACGCACAAAACGCAAAAAAAAACTTACAAAAAAAACGCTCATCCATCAACGCGGCGGGACTTTAGCGTTTTCCTAGTAATAATAATAACAATAATAATAATATTTTTTTTATTTTTATTAATTCATTAATTACATATGTGTACATTTTTTATATGCTTCGGTCCCCAAAGCCTTAAAGTAAGGCTTGTCTGTGGTTTCAACCACAACAATGTGTACATTTCATACAACTACGGTGTTGTGTGCGAAGTTATTACTAGGAAAATGCTAAAGTCCCGCCGCGTTGATGGATGAGCTTTTTTTAAGTTTTTAGTTTGAGTGGGAAATCTTTACTTTTGCAAGTGCTTTGTTTTGCTGCCTACGCATTGTAGGTGATTGTTGTCAAGTTTCTATTGTTTCTTGTCAATTTGTTATTATTTTCCGTAAAAAACTTATATTAAAAGCTTTATTTCTATGGATTCTGGCTAACTTTTTCAACTTTTCTTTCAAAAGGTACTTAATTACCAAAATCTTAATGCCCAGGTATAATATGAACGTTGAAACACCACCCGTTTGGTCAGAATTGGCTCAAATAGCGCGAAATATCGCACACAAAATCAAAAACGTATATTAAAAGCTTATTTCTATAGATTCTGGCTAACTTTTTCAACTTTTTTTTCAAAAGGGTACTACATCCCAAAACCTTAATGTCCATGTATAATATGAACGTTGTAGCCCCACCCGTTTGGTCATAATTGGCCTAAATGGCACGAAAATATCGTAACAAAAAATCGAAAAAAATCGTAAAAGTACGATATTCATGAGAAATATTTCTTCGATTGTACCCAAAAACAATACAGCTTAAGTTCAGAGATTTCGAAGGTCCCCTCTAATTTTCATCAAGATCGGATATGCCGTTTGCCCGGTAGAGAGCGAACAAACAGACAAAAATACAAAAAAAACAAAAAAAACAAAAAAACAAACAAAAAAACACCCGAGCTAAATTTCTTTGGGGGTCAGTGAAATTGAAGTCTTCGCTTCGCTCATCCAACAAAAATAAACAAAGAAAAATAGAAAAAACTCAGTGGAACACAGTCCTGTTAACAAAACAACTAAAAAAAAAAAAAAACTTGAATATTGAATATAAAAATATTATACTTGAGGTAACACAAAAAACAACACAGTATTAGTAATTTACATACTTGCACCAAGTATCTAAATATTTGGACTCCTCCAAAAAAACAAACAAACAGACTTGTCAAACCAACAGGATACATAATGAAAATAGTAAAAATTTAACAACTGCAATAAAAATAAAAAAAGAAGAGCAAATTGGGAATTGAGATTGAAAAGATTTGGTGTTGTAGACTGCACATAAACAATCGAGCAAATAAACTTTAATTCAGATTTAATGGCTGAGATCTTTTCTAGATTGCGCAGATGACCAGGTAGGCTGTTGAAAAAAAGCAGGGTTCAAATAAAAAAGTGTTCGTTTTCCATTTGTTATTGAATTTTGGCAAAAAAAGTAATTCCCTCTTGATTCGACCGCCGTAATCCCCGTATTTTCGTTTGCTTCATATTGTCTATTGAAATAAAATTTTAAAATAAATCTAAACTTAAATAGGTATGCTACAGGTAGTACATTGCAAAAGTGATATTTCATTTGTATGCTGTTATATCTTGGATTCTTTTTTAAAAAGCATGGTGTCATAGTTCTAATCATTGTTTTTTTGAAGGTTGGATTAAATTTACGTGGCTTAAAGATGCAAAGCCCCAGGCCAAGGGGCCCATAAGAGATGATTGACTCGGCGATAGCAGTGTAAACTGACCTTAAAAGTTTAAACGGAAGTACCAACTTTAATTTAAATAATTGAAATGCACGGATCTTAAACGCTTGCATAAGGAGATAATATGCGGCCCCACGACATAAATCTATCAATTAAGACACCTAAATAGACATGGCTGTCAACAGACTCAATTTCAACACTACACCGTACACAGTTTTTTTTCCCTTTACGATATCATGCAAACACTCATAAGAATGGAAATTATTTTTAAAAGGTTGATGCCTGTTTTTGATTCAGAGGTGAGCACATATGTAGAATCTTGGTTTTGTCAGCATTAATAACGAGATCATAATCGTGCGTCCACATTAATAATTGAGTGAAAATCCCGCTGCAAAGTAGATTCCAGCCATTTTTAGGTTCTTACGAGCAAATAACAAAAACAGTAAACGTTTAGCATACATGAACACAGTACAGGTTTTACACATTTAGTCATATTGTTAACATAAATCAGGTACAAAATTGGCCCCAAGATAGAAACCTTGCGGTACTCCAGTCGCAAAACCCTTTTTATATTCCCCTGAAGCATTCTCCTAAATTTTTACTGAGAGTTTCCGATCCGTTAAAAAACTAGTGAACCATTTTCAGGTTTGACCTCTAATACCAACATTTTCAAGCATATCCACTAATGTACTGTGGTTTAATGTATCGAATGCTTTCGAAAAATCTACAAATAGGGCAACTACATGCATGTTATCGTTTAATTTAGTGTTAACGAAGTCTGAGAATTTTACAAGCAAGTCACTTGTGCATTTACCTTTTTGGAAACCATATTGCAATTTATCAATGATATTAAATTTTTTTCCAGATAGGCAGACAAATTGTCGGCTACACAGCGCTCCAATAATAATAATAATAATAATAATAATAATAATAATAATAATAATAATAATAATAATAATAATAATAATAATAATAATAATAATAATAATAATAATAATAATCTCTTATTTTATTTTATTTACTATGTAGTTTAGGTTGCCAGACGAAGGAAAGTGAAACTTTTCGAAATATTGCAATTATTTTTTTGCACATAAACAATGAAAAGTTATATAGTTCAATTGATTGATTTTATTAATGAAAAGTTCATTTAAACTTGTGAATTTATTGTTATTCTCCCTTCCACAAAACAATACAATACCTTACAATTAAATACTGTGTAGCTATATCGCACTCCGACAGAGGTTGCTTATGCGTATAATGTATGGTCATGAGTTTGATATTCGCCACCGGAAATCCTGACTGAAAGTTTTTCCAAAGTTTTCTTCAGTTGCTAATGCAATCGTTAACCCTTGGATATCCTTTACAACTACCTGAACACCCTAAGAACCTAGTTAGTTACCTGAAGAGGGTTAACCGGGTATACTTGATTTGAACAGTGGGCATTCAATTAAATATTTATTTTTATCACTATCCTCTTCAGCCAATAAGGGCACTAGGATAGTGAGCAGGATTTGCTTGTGAAAAACGGTTCCACCATTCGCCTTCATTCTGTTCCGTCACCAAAATATGGAATGGGATATAAAAATTGGCATTCATTATAGTTATAGACTTCTTAATTAAAAACGACCAAGACTTTTGGAAGCATACTCCAACTCCTGCGACATATTACAAAATAGTGTTTGTTACTACCCGCAAAATGTATTGAGATTTGCAAGGCTGGTTAACTCAGTGGACTCAGGAATGAGCTATTTTGAAATGTGTGTTTTTTCTCGTGGATGTAAAGAAAATCCAACCAAATTTAAAAATTTGTAAAAAAAAAAACGGCAGCCAAGCTCTCCTTCAAAAGTCTTCGGCTGTGAATGCTGTGAGATATAGAAGTTGAGCCAAGCTTTTTATTCTTTCTCCCTAGTTTCGCTTTGAAAATAAGTAAGATCATTTCGCCTGTTGACGAGCGCCAAGACAACGATTTTTGTGGTAAAAAAGTAAAATTTTTAAACTCGATATCATAAAAAAAATTCTTGGCCATGATCCAAATTCAATGGCCAAGCCATTTTTTTTATGATAATATGAGTTTAAAAATTTTACTTTTTTACCACAAAAATCGTTGGCTTGGCGCTCGTCAACAGGAGAAATGATCTTACTTATTTTCAAAGCGAAACTAGGGAGAAAGAATAAAAAGCTTGGCTCAACTTCTATATCTCACAGCATTCACAGCCGAAGACTTTTGAAGGAGAGCTTGGCTGCCGTTTTTTTTTTTTTACAAATTTTTGTATTTGGTTGGATATTACATATTTTTGTTGTTCGTTTGCTATCATGGTGTGACTGATGGACTTTGAATGATTAAATTTGTTAAGTTCAAAGTTGTTTTTTGACATTTTTGGGCCCACGGCCCCCCCAAAGATACCCCTTGTGTTTTAAGCACTAGATATTTATAATGGTTAAGAGCATGTTTAATTTCAAGCTTGTACAAATTACTACACCTGAGTAATTACGCGTTTTGATTTTGATTTTGATTTTCCCCGGTCCCAATTGCCCGGTTTTGGTTATATGAGGTACATCTGAGTGTGGCCCAAGTTTCAAAGTTCTAAGATAACCGTTTTCTCGTATAGCGTATTATTCATAAGAGTACGGAATTACCAACTTTTGATAATTTTGATTTTCTCCGGTACCCGTTACCCAATTTTGCTTTCCATATTCAAAAGTGATAAAGAATGAGAGATATCAAAATGTATTCCACGTTTGAAACATCTCAGTTGTAGCGTTTTCTTTGAATGATTCATTTCTTAAAGTTCAGATATGTTTTTTGTCATTTTGGGCCCATGGTCATCCCCAAATTTAGCCCCTTGTGTTTTGGACGCAAGATATTTATAATGGTTAATAGCATGTTTAATTTCAAGTTTGTACAAATTACCACGCCTTGGTAATTACGCGTTTTGATTATCATCCAAATTTTGATTTTCTCCGGTCCCTGTTACCCGATTTTGGTTTTAAAAGCAAACGTCACTGCGTCTGAAGTACATCTAAGTGTGGTTCAAGTTTCATAGTTCTAAGATTTACCGTTTTCTCTGTAGGCTAAATTAATCTCCGCGGAGAACTAGCTAGCCAGCCAGCCAGCAGCCACCTGCACCTGCAATTGAACTTGATGAAGCAAAGAGATCCGACGCATAGTAAAAACTTTAAAAAAGCTCATCCATCAACGCGACTAAAAAAAGCGTTCGCGAAGCGGCCTAGTTAAGAAAATGTTTCTTGTTATGGTGGCGTGCAGAGCACATAAATGCTCACACTTCCTGGGGTGCTAGCCACAACCCCCCCCCCTCCCCCCCGGAACCCCAGGGTCACCAAAACCATTCTGTATCGTCCGTGATGATAAGCAGTGCTAACAAAAGCACATGTGAATCGTACGTCGTGTTTTGTTTTCATCGTGAGACGTGACACACGTTCAGACGGTCAGAAAAGTGAAGCTTATACAGGAGATACGTGTGCTCCTTGGTAAAACAACTTCAGCATGCTAAATACTAGGAAAACGCTAAAGTCCCTCCGCGTTGATGGATGAGCTTTTATAAGTATTAACTTTGCGTGGGATATCTTTACTTTTGCAAGTTCTTTGTTTTGCTGCCTACGCATTGTAGGTGATTGTTGTCAAGTCTCTATTGGAACCTGTCAATTGGTATTATTTACCGTAAAAAACTTATATTAAAGCTTTATTTCTATGAATTCTGGCTAACTTTTTCAACTTTTTCTTTCAAAAGGTACTACATCACCATAACCTTAATGTCCATGTATAATATGAACGTTGTAGCCCCACCCGTTTGGTCAGAATTGGCCCAAATGACACGAAATTATCGCACAAAAAATAAAAACTTATACTAAAACCTTTATTTATATAATTTCTGGCTAATTTTTTCAACTTTTTCTTTCAAAAAGCAATACATCACAATTACCTTAATGTCCATGTGAAATATGAACGTTTTAGCCCCAACCGTTTGGTCAGATTTGGCCCAAATGTCACGAAAATATCGCACTAAAAATCGGAAAAAACGTAAAGGTACGATATTCATGAGAAATATTTCTTCGATTGTACCCAAAAACGTAGCAAGTCTAAGTTCAGAGATTTCGAAGGTCCCCTCCAATTTTCATCAAGATCGGATATGCCGTTTGCCCGGTAGAGAGCGAACAAACAGACAGAAAAACAAACAAAAAAAAAAAAAAAAAAAAAACACCCGAGCTAAATTTTTTGGGGGGTCGGTGAAATTGAAGTCTTCGCTTCGCTCATCCAAATATTCTTTTTGGGTGGTTCTAGTAGTGGCACATTACCAAGCGGGTC
Organism: Sweltsa coloradensis; assembly: GCA_024449915.1. Classification (NCBI taxonomy): domain Eukaryota; kingdom Metazoa; phylum Arthropoda; class Insecta; order Plecoptera; family Chloroperlidae; genus Sweltsa; species Sweltsa coloradensis. Next base: position 16,888 of record JAMZAV010010715.1, read on the forward strand.
GGGGGAAGGGATCAGGTTAAAGTTCCCGTCTCCCCAGATGCCCCAGGCTATCAAAACTCTATACTATCTTAGTGTTGGAAAGGTTGAAACTATCAATTTGAAACTTTCAAATTGAAACTTTCAAGGCATCACTTGATACTTTCAAAAAAACTTGAAAGATTGATATTTTGTAATTCCCATGATAGTAGATATTATTTTATTACTTTCAACTTTTAAGGTCATTTGAGGAATATTTGTACATTATTTTACTCCGTATAGTTGTTGTTTCGAAGTGTTGGTAAGCTCATCTAGTACAGGCTTAGTCTAGATGAAGAATAAGAAGAAAGTTAGTACCAGCTAGTACAAAGACAAAAAAGTTTGCAAGTATTGCAATTGGACTACAGTCAACAATGCTACAAGAATGATAAATCACATAGGTAAGTGTGTTAAGTGTCCAAAACAGGTTAAAGCTAGGCCTATACCTACACTGGTCCGTTCGTTTCAATTATTATGAAAAATCAAAGTTTCACAAATTCTGAAACTTTCACGAAACTTTCAATGAAAGTTTCAATGAAAGTTTCAAAATCTTAAATTTCATGAAATTTTCCAACACTACATCTAGTGCTATATGTATGCGATGTATACTTCAGTTTGACTACCCATACACATTGGAAAAAACTTAACCGTTTGTATTTTCACTCTATACTGTATAAACGGCAATCAAGAACTTAACTATAGCTTGTATATATCATTCCCCTAGTTCAGCAAACAATGTATTCTTAGATTTCTTCGAGGAAATCTGTGATGACCTCCAATCAGCGAAGGGCCAAGTGCTAATAACTGGAGATTTTAATATAGATCTTCTCAAACAAGGGACGTATAGTGATAGACTTCGACAAAGCATTTAATTCATGGACTAAAACAATGTAATACCTCCCCAACTAGAATAACGGATTCAAGTAGAACTCTGATAGATCTCATTATATCAAATAACCATAATCTAATAACAAATACATTAACTCAACCTTGTATCACAGATCATGAAATATTAACAGTTAACCTAGATCTAAAACAATACCTTCACAAAGATGAAAAAACTATACAGAGAAGAAAATTTACCGATGACTCTAAACATAATTTAAATACATATTTACTTGAACAGGACTGGTTATACAATGTGACTGATGTGAACCAAGTTGCTAATAATTTGTAAATAATATGGTAAATGGTCTCAATGAAATGGTACCTGTAAAAACGGTAAAAGTTCCTAGTATAAATATAGATAATCCATGGTTTAACGAGGCAGTGTTAAATGCCCAAAAAAATAGGGATGATAGTTATAAGAAAGCCAAATATACAAAAAGTGTAAGCGACTGGTCTGAATATAAAAAGTTACGAAATGTTTTACCTCAGTCATGAGACAAGAAAAAAGTAAATATTATGAAGAGATAATAGATAAATGTAAATATGACACAAGTAAATGTGGAAAAATATTAAAAAAATTGTAAAAAGTAATACAAAACAACTGTAATTCTATTGTTAAAAGTATACAGTTTGAAAAGTCTGAAGCACCATTTGTTAATGAGGCAACGAGTTTTAATTCATATTTTGTAAATAGTGTAGATAAAATAATAACAGGTATTGGAAATATGGACAGTGACTGTAATATAGATATAGAGATGATGCCACAAAAAACCCAAAGTGCGATGAAGCAATTAGTATCTTTAAATATACATGAACTTAAGAAAATAGTTATGGGATTAAGTACAAAGAAAGGCACCGAAGAAGGGATATCGACAGAAGTTTTAAAAGAAACATTTCAACAGTGGGATTCGGACTCCTGCATGTAATTAATACGTCACTGGAAACTGGAACATTCCCAGATCAATGGAAGATCTCTACAGTGATACCGGTCCAGAAAATCAATAATTCTCATGTCTGTAGTGATTATCGTCCTATTAATTTATTACCAATCTATGAAAAAGTATTAGAAATTGTTGTTCACAAACAACTATTGACATATTGTGAAGAAAAAAAACATATTTCACTCGAACCAATCTGGGTTCCGAGGCAACCATTCGTGTGAAACGGCTCTTCAATTAGTAATTAACAAGTGGTTGAATGACAGGGACAAGAAGAAACACACTATTATAGCATTTTTAGATTTTAAAGAGCGTTTGAAACAATAAACAGGAAACCACTAATAAACAAACCAAATCGACTACGGCATGGAAGACTCAGCACTCAAATGGTTTAAAAGTTATTTAGAAAATCGAAAACAAAAAAACTTTATTTAATGGTAAATCGTCGGAGAAAATAAACAATGAAAATGGTGTACCTCAGGGTTCAGTCCTTGGCCCATTATTGTTCATTATTTATATCAATGATATCTGTAATAGTGTAGACATATTTATAAACATGTTTGCTGACGATACAATAATCTCATTTTCATGTTATAATTAGAAGATTTAGTTACTGTTTAAACCGCGAATTATCAAAAACTGTTTAGGTGGCTGACTGTAAATAAACTCATGCTGAATACTGCCAAATCGAAATGCATGATTATTGTAGGTAATAAAAATGAACGCTATGATCAACAAAATATGGCTAATGTAACTATAAATGGCGAGACTATTGGCACAGTTGATGAAATGAAATACTTGGGTGTAATTTTAGACAATAAGCTAACTTTCTCTAACCATATAGCATATATAAGAAAAAAAATAAGTAAAAAAATAGGATTTCTAACTAGAATAGGCAAAACACTTATCATCATGGTCACTGGAACTTGTATATAAAACCATAATCCAACCCCACTTTGATTACTGTAGTACGGTCATGTATGGGATCAAGGAGGCTGACAAATCAGCCTTACAGTATTTACAAAATAAGGTATGAGAGTGATACTAAAGTGTAATAGATACACTCAGATTGAGTTGATGCTGGAAGTTCTAAATGGATGTGTGTACGTAAACGACTAGAATATAATACATTAATGTTTGGTACAAACTAAAAAAACGATAATTTACCGGTTTATTTTTCAAATTTCATGTTGTATAATAATGATGTACATAATTACGACACTAGAAACAAAGATAATTTTAATCTAGGACACAAAAACAAAAAATCAACGCAGAAATCTGTGTTTTTCTTTGGTCTAAGAATATTTGATGAACTCCCAAAGGCCATAAAATGTATAAATAACCTGTCGTTGTTCAAACGTAAATGTACTAAATATATTTTAAGTATGCCTATGTAGTGAGTGGGTAGCAATATATTGAATAATATAATTGATGTAATGTATCTAACAATGTATACAATAGCATTATGCTAAATAAACAATGCTTACTACTTACTACGGCTACTCAGACTTTGAGGAAACTTCCTAGTAACCATAGAAACTAACTAGTAGTTTCTGAGTTTTTAACTGAGCACAGAAACATTATAATACGAAATTGTTCAGTTTGTTTCATTATCTTTCTTTGTTCTCTAACGACGAAAAACTAGCGCCTGATTTCGATTAATTTTTTAATATGCTTAAGCAAAGACCAACTGAGTGCGAAAATTCATTTTGCTCATGATTTTGGTATTTCCAATGACGTTAAGTCAAATCGTATCGCCAATTCTTAAACAGGAATGTAAATAGCGGCCGTC
>JAMZAV010010716.1:0-22161 GCA_024449915.1 Sweltsa coloradensis
TTTGAAAATTTTTTTTTTTTTTTTCCTTTTAAATTTTGTGTTAAGAATTTTTTGGTTTATGAAATTTACCCACCCCTTACTCTTTTCTTGTTTTTAATTTTTGTATTGAAAAAAAAATTTGGTTAGCCTTATGACTGCAAAAAATTTTCATAAAAAAATTTTGATCCAAAACCCTAATCCGGGAGGGGTAGTGGATAAATTGAAACCCCCGGGCGTCCAAAATCAAATTTATCGGGTGCGGCTGCTCACTACTTTGAAACATATAAATGAACCCCTGATATCATTTAAAAGAGTTTTGGGTTTGACCACAACTGATACCCAGGTAGCAGTTCGGGATAAAAGCACTATTTTTTTTTAATTGGCTCATTTTAGTACCTTCAAAACTTTTTTACATTTTTTTTTTTGAAACTTTGTCGGAAAGTTAATCAATAAAAATATAGGCCCAGTATTTGGGAAAAAAACCAAAAAAAAAAATTCCGATACTAAAAAATTGTATATTGTTTAAACCCCGATCCGGAACTATTCCCTTCCCCAAATTTTTTCAAAACAACATTGCTACTCTGACTTCCCTTAAAAAACTTTAAAAACTTAAATTTTAAACCATGTAAATGCCTTCTAATGTTTTAATTTTCCATCAAGTTTCTATTTAGCTCTTGAACAAAATATGAGTCAAAGCATTTATTTAAAACGGAATTCTTTAAATAAAAAAAAATTAAAAAAATTTTTGTAGCTTTTTGCATGGAAACTTTGGCTTAAAGATTCCTCTGGGGGCTTTTTACAGCTATTTTTCACATCGTTCGGTTCTCACCTAGGCCCGAGGCGGTGAGAACGGGGACGCTTTTTTCAATCTTAACAAGTACTGACGCTCCGAACGATTTTGATCGACAACCTCGCGTTCTCGACGCAAAATTATCGAAAGCGAGTTACTGATTGCAGTGCTGGCCTGCCCAGGGGCCCTGCCCTAATCTGCTATTTATCCCCTCCGCCCTGCCTCAGGCTATATTGTTTATTGTATGGTCGCAACAAAATTGCGATTTTTTTTGAAAGCGATTTTACGGTAATATTTTTTTGTATCCCTATTCTATCGAAAAACTTGCAAAATAATAGACTCCACACATTCAATTGTGTTTAAATATACTAAAGTAATGCGATAGGTGTTTGTAGACTATTCTTGTCGTTTTCAGTTTTACATTTTTTTTTTTAGGTTATGGTTTTTAGGCCCGTAGGCATCCCCCGCCATTATCAATGCTACTATACCCCCCACCCTCCCCAAGCCAGTGTTTTTTGTTTTCGTCTGTATGTATGTAATATTATGTATGTATATGTATGTATGTATGTAGTATGATTTATGTATGTATTTTGTATGTAGTATGTATGATTTTTATGTAGATGTATTATGTATGAGTTGTAGTATTTTATTATGTATGTATGTATTATGTATTATGTATTGACCTGTCCCGACTCTCCCCCATTACCCCCTCATCTTTTCCCCCTAACCCCCCCCACCACCTAACCTTCCTAAACCCCTTTTTGCCGCCCTACATTGCACCTTCTCTAGGCCTAGGCCTATATCTCCAAAAACCCCCCCAGTCTATTACGAATTCCCTTCTGCCCCCTCATAACCCCGTAAAAGTCTAGGCAGTATAATATACCCCCCACACGCCTAAAAACGTCCCGTATGACGATTGTTTTAGGCGTAGGGCCCATTCAAACCCATACCCTATATACCACCGCGAAAATAGCGCTGACGATTTTAGGAAAAAAACTTGCGCGCTAAACAATTCTTACAGATTACCCAACTCACAAGTACTTACTTATGTTTTCTTTTCGAGGGTTTTGGTTTTTTTCGGTCGTTTGTTCGACGTTCGGTTATAGGGGGCCACAAAAATTAGGCCCAATTGTGGGTCCGGTAGTACGGGTTTTAATTTCCCCGTGCTTCAAATACCCCATCAATAAAATTAATATATCTTTTCTGATTGAATTTTAAAATTGGTGTTTCCCATTGTGTTGTTGCGATAAAGAATAAAAGGTCCACTCATTAAAAATCAAGGGAAAAAAGATGGCTAGACGATAGTAGATTATTTTGTATTACTCCGGGGGAATGAAAACTGTCAGAACCGGCTTTACCGGGGCAGCATAAAAAAAGTTTTGGTTTTCAAACAATTACTCTATTTTACTTCCTTTTTTGGAGGGTATGGGGGATGAGGTTGAGGGCAAAAATGTTTTGAAGAGACAAAAACCAAAACAAAAGCTTGGAGGTTTCGAAAAGACCCATCATAAAAAGTATTTTCCGACTGACAAAGTTTAAAAAGGTGTGTTTGTGACATTAGGATTGGGCAGGGGACAAAAAACTAAAAGGAAAAAAAATTGAGTGACTTTTTGTTTTGTTTTATGGAATCGGAATCCTATTAAGCACTTATAATCTGGGGAATTTTGTAAAACGTTATGACCCCATCAATCACTATTTGCTTATATTATCAGGAAAGGGCCCTATTGGATAGTTTGATAATTTTTATTATTCTGTTTATTTCTTCCTTCCCAAATTACTAAAAAAAAGAAAAATTATTCCCTTGTTTATGTTAGTTACATGGCTACAACCGTTTGGTTTTCAGAAAACACTAGGGATACCTAACTGTCAGTGTAGGGATGGGGGTACTTTTTGTTTTGATTGAATAATGGGCCTAAAATATTAGAAATAATTTATGTGTTTGTTTTGTGCTTATTACCTCATCCTCACCATCCACAATGTTCATTATTACGATAATTTTTTACTTTATAAAAGGAAAAAATCCGGTGGTCCTCCGAATAAAAAAATGATGAAGATAAAAAAAAACCCCAAAGTCTTGGGACTCATAGGTGTTTCATTTTTTTTGTCCCAGAATAACGAATGGAAAGGATTCTGCTTGTTGTCGCTGGGGATTTTTGGGGATGGGGTAACTGATTTTTCGAAACCCTTGCTTTCAGGGGCCCTTTGTCTCCTATCGAGTAAACTAGCCGCTTTCCCTCCCAAATCACTTGACCGTCCCTCACCCAGCTTAGTGCTACGGAGTTGCTGCTAACCGTAAAAAACCAAGACGCGCCACCCCCCTAGAGTCAACCCCCAAAAGGCATACTATTTTTTTTTTAAATTTTTTTTGCCTTTCATTTCAACTAATTAGTCGCTGAAACTTGGCCGACCCAACTTTAAAATTTCAATACAACTGGGGAAAAAAAAAAAAAAATTCCAATGGATTAAACAGGGGACGATAGTCGAAAAATCTACACTTGGGTGATTTCTATAAAATTTACAAAAAAAACTTTTCGTGAAAAAAAATAGGCAAATTTGAAGCAAAAAATAACTAGGAAAACGCTTAAGTCCCGCCGCTTGTTGGTGAGGTAAATTGTGCATTGAGCAGCCATGTGTTATGCAAATTTTTTTTGTTTTCTGTGGCAAAATCATTACAAAATTTGAAATTTTTTTAAATTAAATTAAATTAAACTGGGAAAAAACGCTAAGTCCCCCCGCTTGTTGGATGAGCGAAATTGGTGAATTAGCTCCATGTTTTTTTCGGTTTCTGTTGTTATGTGAAAAAACAGAACTTTGTTAAAATTTTTTTTTAAAATTAAATCAAAAAAAAAAAAAATAACTTATTTTTTTTAAATTAATCGTTTTTTTAAAAAAAGGAAAAATCGTAATATTAAAATTTTTCAAAGAAAAAATTTTTCGTTGCGCAAAAATTTTACCGATATATTAATTTTTAAAATAAGGTTCTGTGAAAAAAATCATTATAATGGGATAAAGCATGTAGGGTTTATGCAAAAGAAATTAAAAAAATCGTAAAATTGCGATTTTCGTAAGAAAAAATTTATTTGATTAGCTAAAATTTCACACAAATATATCTTCAAAAATTTAAGGTTCTGTGAAAAAAATTCAATCGGAAAAAGCATGTAGGATTATAAGTCGAAAAAATTTTTTTTTTTAAATCAAAAAAAAATCGTAAAATTGCGTTTTTCATGAGAAATAATTTTTCGTTTGCGCTAAAAAAAGTGGCAGTTTTTAGTTCAGAGATTTCAAAGGGCATCCAAAAAATTTTTCATCGAAATCGGAGTATCGGTTTGCCGGGAAATCGTTTTAACAGACAGACAAAATACAGAAAAAAAAAAAAAAAAAAAAAAAAAAAAAAAAAACTTCCGGATTTTTTTTCTCAAGGTAGGGAAAATGGAATTTTCGTTGCTCGCTCGCTCGCTACGCTCACAATTAAAAATTAACTTTAATTTTTAATTTTTTAAAAATTAAATTAAAATTTGTTAAAAAAAAAAAAAAGCAAAATTTTCGATTTTTTATAAAAAAAAAACTTCTCGATTGCGCTAAATTTTTAACACTTATCTATTAATTCTAAAAAAAGGGGTTTCTGTAAAAAAATCATTACAATGGGATAAAAAATTGGGTTTTATAAGTAAAAGTTTGTTTAAAAAAAAAAAAAAAACCTGAAAATTTCGATTTTTATGAAAAATTTTTTTTAAATTGCGCTAAAATTTCACCGAGTATCTTTTCATAAAAAAAAGGGTTTCTGTGCAAAAATCTTAAAAAATCGAATAAAGCTGTGGTGTTATAAGTCGAAAAATTTTTTAAAAAAAATCAAAAAAAATCGAAAATTGCGTTTTCTAAAAAAATTTTTTTCCGATTGCGCCCCAAAACTTGGCAGTTCTAAGTTCAAAGTTTTCGAAGGTCTCCAAAAAAATTTCATCGCAATGGGTTATCGGTTTAGGGGAAATCGTGGGGGAAAAACAGACAAAAAACAAAAAAAAAAAAAAAAAAAAAAACATTCCGGGATTTTTTTCTCCAGTGTAGTGAAAGGAATCTTCGTTCGCTCGCTACGCTCATCCTAAAATTATCTAGGGGGTTACATATTCAATCACATAACACAATGGCGTCTAATGGCCTATAAAAATAAAAAGTGCACAAATCCAACCACTTATTTTGCGTAGACACCCCCTTAAAGTTACAGAATAAAGGCCCTGGGGGTGTAGGGGGTGTTTTTTATGAAATAGGGGATAGCAAGTGAGCAATATTTTGGGGGGAATAAATTTTTAAATATAGGCTGGGCCCTAGGCCTTTTTTGTTTGTTTTTATCAAAAAATTAGGCAATTTATTTTACAAAAAATTTTTTGGGATTTATGACCCTAGGAATAGTAAATATTGGCCCGGGGGGAGGGGGGGGAGAAATTCAAGATCGCATAAAAAACCAATCAAATTGTCTAAAAGATAAAGTGGGCCTAAAAGGGTACGTAGGCCTTTTTTGTTTTTTTTAGAATTACAAGAAAAAAATTGGGGGGAGGGGTGGGGTGGAGGAGTGACTTTGGTAGGGGTCGTTGGGGGGCTAAGTCAATAGCTATCAGTAAAACCCAAAAACAAAAACCAAAAAGGTAAAAAAATTTTTTTTTTTTTTTGGGGGGGGGGGGGTGATTAGTTGGGCAAGATGGAAAGTCTGTAAGGGGTTGGTGATGTAAAGGGTTGGGATAGGCCCCAAAAAATTACATGGGAAATAATTCTTCACTTTCATTTTTTTTCGTTTTTTTGGAATGAAAAAAATGGGGTGGGTGGAGCCCCAAAGGGCGTGCCTTTGGGGGAGGAGGGGGGGAAATGGGAAAAGCGGTAGTTGGAGGCTTTTTTTAAATTTTTGGATGAAACTAAAAAAAAACCCATTTTAGGGGGGAAAATAAAATTTTAAACTTAATCTTAGTTTTTTTTTTTTAAAATACATGTGGGGGGGGAGGAGGGAAAAAATGCAGGGGGGCGCCAAAAATGCAATGTGGAATAAGATCCGATAAAAATCCAAAAATTTTTTCCCCCAATAATTTGTTTTTTAAATAGTAGGTCTATTTCAGGGAAAAAAAGGTTTTATTAATGTTTAAATAAGGGGTTAAAATTATATTTTCGGGTTTTTGGGTGGGGTGCCGGGTTTACAGCAGTTAAATTTAAACCTGTATGATAAGATTATTACCTTTTTTCTTTTCCCTTTTTGATCTTTTATCTAGGTTTTTTAAATTTCATATTTTATTCACTCGATAAATACATTGCTAGATAAAACCCCCCTTTTGGGGAGAGGGGGAATGAATAACCCTTTAAATATAACTGGGGGTTACAGTACGATAAAATATTAGTTATTACGTTTTGGTAAAAATTAAAAAATTTTTAGAAAGTAAGAACGACTAAAAATGTTTAAGCATTTTAAAAAATTTAGTACTCAGAGGCGGGTGAAAAAGTGTGTGTAACATTAAAAATGCGTGTGCTTAGTAGATTGGGCCCCCCGGTAGGGTAGGTACTACATGAAATTGAAATTTTTTAAATTTTTTTTTTGGGGCCTTTGGCTATTTTAAAAAAAATATTATTCTGTGTACCTGTATGTGTTGTATAGCCCTTTGATTTTGTAGGCCCAAAAAAATTAAATAAAAAAAATAACATTTTAAAAAACCCGACAAATGGGCCCCTACAAATTTCAAATTTTAAATTTGACAAATGACAATTCAATAATTGGATAAACAAAGCAAAGACTTCAATATTTCACTTACCCTGAAAAAAATAGTTTTTTTTTTTTTTTTTTTTCTTTTTTTTTTTTTGAAAACTTTTTTTTTCAATTGCGTGAAGGTGAGTTTTTTTTGATTTTTTCGTAAAGATTACTAGGCTGGGTTTTAGTATAAGTAGGATCTCATACTTTTCAAGTTACATTGCAAAATTAAATTTTTTTTAAAATTTAAAGAAGTTTTAAAAAAATTTAAATTTTAATTAAATATTTGCGGTGGTATGGACACGTGAGACAAATAAAAAACGGGAGAGAATCCTGAGAAGAGAATTAAACGAGCAGGGGAGTGTGCAAAGAGTTGGCCCCCCAAAGATGGCCGGTGGAGAGACAAATAAAATCGGTGGGGCCTATAGAGAAAGACAAAAGAGGGAAGACAGGGGAATAAACAGATGAAGAAAACTCTTTGAAGATAAAAAAGAAAAAAGGAAAGTGGAAATGCCAGTCTTAACAGACAGTAAAGAAGTGAGTTGTGAGCCTGCTACAGGCACTGAAACGAAAAAGACTTAGCCCGAAAAAATGGTGACTTGACACCCCCCCCCCCCCGCATGTTGGAATGGGGGTCTGTTTTATTATTATTATTATATAAACTTTTTTTATAAAGTGGTAGGCCTACTATTAATTGCTTGGATTTTGGGTATAGATACACGAAAAGCTTAAGTCCCCCCGCGTTGTTGATGAGCGAAATTGGGCTTGACTCCCATTGTTACGCGATTTTCTGGTTCTGTGAAAAAATTTTATTTATCAAGATTTTTTTTTTTTTTTTAAAAAAAATTTAAAATAAAATTAAATTTAAATTTTTTTTAATTCATCGAATTTTAAAAAAAAAAAAAATCGTAAAATTGAAATTTTCATAAGAAAAAATTATTCGATTGCGCTCAAATTTAACACGATACTTAATTCATGAAATTAAAGGGTTCTGTGAAAAAATCTTACAATAGGTAAAGCATGGGGTTTTTAAAAGTCAAAAAATTTGTTTTAAAAAAGAAAAAAAACCGAAAATTTTTGTTTTTCATGAGAAAAAATTTTTCGTTTAAACCTAAAATTTCACACAAATACTAATTCAAAATTAAGGTTCGTGAAAAATCATTACAACGAAAAAAGCTTGGTGTTAGGGGTCGAGAATTTTTAAAAATCGAAAAAATCGTAAAATTCGTTTTTTATAAAAAAAAAATTTCCCGATTGGGGCCCAAAACGGGGGCAGTTTAAGTTCAGAGTTTCGAAGACCTCCATAAAATTTCATCGAAATGGGGGTATGGGTTTAGCCGGATCGGGTTAACAGACACACAAAAATACAAAAAAAAAGAAAGAAAAAAAAAAAAAATTCCGGTTTTTTTCTCCAGTTGTGAAAGGGAATTTTTCGCTTCGCTCGCTCGCCTCCAACTATACCCTTCCCCGTTGGGCCCGGGGTAGAATTTGGGCCCCAGAGCAGACTCGCAATCGAAAGGGCGATTAAAGAGAAAAAGTCCACCTCAAAGCTCACTAGTAAAGCGGAGTATTTCTCCCCGAAACTAAGGGAGCTCTGGAAACGTCGTGGGGAAAATTGCCCCCTCCCTTGACGCCCCCCCCGACGACGATGAAAAATGACACCAAAAACGAGACAAGACAATGCACCGCGACGGAAACCCCCCCTTTCCTCCCCTTACCGTGGGGGTTCGACCAGCTGGGCCCCCTCCCCCCCCCCCCCCCGGGTTAGAGTGGGGATTTCCCTAACTTTTGACGGTCCTTAATCCAAAAAACTATACCCTGAAGGCCTATAGCCTACCAATAAACAATAGAATGAAAAATATCTCAGGCCCAAGACTTACTTTGTTTACATATTGTAGGTGATTATTGTCAATTTTCTATATTAGTACTTGTTACTTATCACTGGAAAAGGCTTATTTTAAAACCTTTTTTTCTAAAAATTTCTGGAAAATTTTTCAACTTTTTCTTTAAAAAGGCCTACATCACCATTACACTTTTCTCTACCTAGCCCATGTAAAATAAATTTTGTGCCCCACCCTTTGTCAGAATGGGCCCAAATATTACAAAAATATTGCATTAAAATCGTAAAAGTACGATTTCTGAGAAATTTTCTTTGATTTACCCAAAAATTTAAGACTAATGTCAAGTTTTGGGAAGGTCCCCCCCAAATTTTCTAAGATCGCATCGCATATCCCGGGTTTGCCCGGTAGAGAGCAAAAAACAAACAGAAAAAAAAAAGAAATTTTTTTTTTTTGGGGGCAAGTGAAATTGAAGTCTTCGTTTCATCATCCTAAACCTTCCCCTTATATGCCAGAATTTCATTTTTTCCCATTGTATTTTCCTTCCCAAGAAAGATGGCCATTGTAGGGCACAGTGCCCTCGTTAGCCTTTGGGGTACGGTATTTTGGAAAGATCTAACCCCACCTTAAGCCAATCTTTAAACCCCCGGCTTGCCCCTAAAATTCATCATAAAAATGCAGAGGGCCCGAAAGTAAAGTACTAGTATCGACAATGGTAACAGTTACACTAATCAACTTCAAGTTCTCCATCAAAAAAATTTTTGGGAATACGTATACGTCAATGCAAATTGGGTACTCTGAAAAGGTTCAATTGAGGGGGCACCTAGTCTTGGAAAAAAAACCCCTTTTTACCTCAGTTTGAAAACTTTCACTGTTTGAAGATGTTTCAGGCTTTACAAAAAAACTCATATTATAAATAGATCTATGTTCAAAAGGCTTTTTTTCCTGTGTTTCAGTTCTTTCCCTAAAACCTATTCTTCGTATGGACCCGGGGTACGTCAAATTCTCCAAGTAGGCAGATAGCCTACTGAATACCCCAGTGCCATTCTAAAAATTCTGCACTTACCTGATTTGGGGGGGTACATACGGTAGCTTTTTGTTGCATTTCATGCTACCTACGGTACTAAAAGGTAATTTTACTTTAAATGTGTGTGGGGTCCCAAGCTATTGTGCATTCCGGTACTTTTACGGTTCCCAAAACATTAGCTTTATAATGCATATAAACCATGGATTGTCCAAGAAACCAAAAAAAGTTTAGGCCAAAATGATAACCAAAAACTTTCAATGACAAAAATTTTCGAAAATTTTTACAATTAATGTTTGGGTTAGCACAAAACAAAAAATACTCGAAAAAAATTTTAAATACTTCTCCACATCTTGATCATGTTCAAAGATACCCTAATTCCAGCTGATAATATCCCCACTTTAAAAACACGGAAAACATGTTATGCTGTTCCAGCAATCAGGAGCATGAAAGTAGGCCGAAGTTCCAAACGAAAATGATTTTTTTTTCCCGTAGTAAAACGTGGATCAACAGTTGCCAAACGGAAAATCCCCAAACGGGGCCCAAGGGGGAAAAGTTTGAAATTTTTTGTCATGTAGAAAAGGAATCATGATGGAAGTCCCTTTGCAAGTCGGAAGCTACCTTCACACATTTAATATGGGAAAAACGACGATCCAATAAAATCCGCTAAATTGGATGCTCCCCCCCAGTCACAAGTTTTATTTACATGAATATAAAAGGAAAAAACCCAAACGTCTCTGAGCGCACGTAAATTATGCTGAAAGTTTTTGGAATTTAAAAAAGGGACAAGAGGAATCGATCCTTATTGGTTCAGTGAAGATCAGCACCAACCTTATAGGGATTCGGGCAAAGTTTCAAGTCTCAAGTCAAAGTTTTTCAATTGATAATGAACTTTAGATCATTGACGGATTAGAAAAAAACAAACCAAACTTTCAAATAGGGTTAAATATTTACGACCCGCCCCCAAATGACACAAGAAAGTTGCTTTTCTAAATGAAAAGAAAAAAGATGTATTAAAAGGGTTCCAAAATGTGAAAACTTTGCCCCGATGGCGACACCGAATTTCAATTGGGTTTTTGAGCATTGATTAGTTAACCGTACCAACTCTGTAGATGAATGAAAAGGAGATCCCTTATAAAAAGACCCAGTATCCGCCAAAGGTCCTTCTAGCCCGTCTAAGAGTGTCCCTCCGAGGTAATAGAATTTTTTGCTGGCTTGGAAAAGGTCTCGGAACTTGACGAGGAACCTTGTCTTGGCATTCCTTTTCATGTTAAATGCAAATGAGAAAGTAGTAGCACATTTATGGGCCATCTGCCTCGCACATTGGGAAAGTGATTTATATCTACACATATTAATTTCACAACTCCAGCACAGTAATAATAAACGGTTGAATCACCAGCTGTTTTGGAAAATTCTCTTCAAAAAGCAACAAAAAACCCCCCACTCAGGGTTTGGACAGTTCCTTATAAGATACAACAGGAAAAAAAAACTCTGTGAACATTCGTATGATACCGCACAAGTCGAGTTTTGTCAGAGCCAGAAATGATTTCCCAAAATTGTTAAAAAAGTGTTCAGAAATTCCAAAAACTTTCACCCGTCTTCTCCAGATTACGAGGAAAGTATCTATTAGCAAAGTCTTTCCACCATGACAGATCATTTATAGTCAGCCCAAAGGGGAATTCAAGCACAGGTATCAATGCTCGTGAGGATTCACTAACCCCGGCAGTGCTAAAGAAAGAATCAATCTGAAGCTAGCCATTGGAAAATACTCGTTCAATTATAACTCTGGGGCACCAAACAGTACCAAAACAACAGAAAAATATTTACACTAGGGAAACAAAAAGAAAAAAATCAAACCTTTTCCGGACAGCTTCCCCGAAACCTTTTTTACAAGCAATGACTGTTCATCAATCAAAGAAGGGGCAAACCCCTCCAAACTATAAATTAACTCTACCCGATGCGTTCGGCAACATTCCCTTGAAAATCATCGTCCGTGGCAATTTGAGTAGACAAATTTTAGAAAAACCCGAAAGATTTTATTTACAATAGGCTTCTGTTAATGGTTTTCTACTTACTAGTCTTCTCGTGGTGATTTAATGCGAACAATTTATAGTACGTAACAGTTTGGGTTAGTTTAGGCTTTCTAGTTGCTTCTAGTAGGGTGCCTTTTAAAAAATTGAGTAATTTGCATTGCTATACAAAATCCAAATTTATCATGTTGTTAAAGCTATTTTTTAAAAATAGCACTGCCCCACTACAGCTTTTGAAAAAAGCTTAAGAGGAGGGGGTACTCGCGAAATTAAAAACCACCAAAAATTTACAGTTTTTTCGTGATATCTCGAGAAAAGATGCAAAATATCTAAAAAAAGGGTTCTAGGCCAAACTGTGATTTTGTAAACAATATAATACAAGAAAAAAATTTTTAATGTGATGGCAATTAAGTTTTTTTTAGAATTTTTAAATTTAAATTTCACATACTTAAAACAACCGCAACAAAAATTTTTATTTTAATATTTTTTCTTTCATTATATTGTTCTAAAAAACTACAATTTGGGCTGATTCCCGTTTTAAGAAATTTTTTCATCTTTCGAGTATCCGAAAAAACGTAATTTTTTCGTGGTTTAATTTTTTGCGACTATCCCTCCCTTTAAATCTTTTAAGCTTCTTTCATTCTTAAGTAGTTTTTCTACTTGTGTGCTCTTTAAAAAGTATGGCCCATTTCACACTACTTTTGTGTTTTTTTTTTTGCCTAGGCCTAATAAAAATTTTTTTTTACGTTCATTAAGGCGTGGCCCTGTTATAAAACATTACAATATTAACTTAGCTTCAATACACAACTGCCCTGGGGTAGAGGAGGTTGAAAGAATGGCCACCAATTTGATGCTTGGCCCGCAAAATTGTTTCCCAAGCCCGGGCTAGGATGGGGAAAAAAATGCATATATCAGATCACATCTATTATGGAGTGCCCTTACAAAAACATTTTGCACAAAGTAGGCCCCGTAAATCAACGCACGACTTTCAAGGGCAAACAAGAACGATTCGCGGGCGAACCCGCTGCCCAGGCCTATTAATTTTTTCCCCTCTATTTCGTCAAAAATCGGTTAACAAAATTAACTTTTTTTTACAAAACGCTTTTACAGCCCCGCCGCGCATTTGTATTGGCCTTTTCCGTCTTTCTTCAGTAGTAGCGCCCGCCGCCGTGCGGATGAGGGAAAAATACTCTCGTAAAAGCCAGATCCAAAGATGCGCGGAATAAGGGGGGGGTTCATTTAAATAGCAACTGGCCGGCAAAAAGTATGGGAAAAGAATTTTCGAGTCATGTCTTCGCCTAATTTGATTGATTTTTGCAACGGTAATGGTTTAATTGCTGGGCCTACTGCAAAAAGAGAGTAGCGCAATTTTACGCTACAGCTACCCGTTAATAGTAGCTTTCTACTCTTACTACTTTTCCAAAGTTCGCGCTACGGCCTCGCTACAAAAAAAGTAACATGTTTCAATGCGCACTACTTAACAACACTGACAAACTGATAAAAGTCTAAAGGTTAAAATGGGTGAAAAATTAGTTTTTGTTTGTAGCCTAAAATTGATATTAAATTTGTAGCCTACATGTATACTAGCAAGTGTTGATTTTTGGAAAGCATACAAATGTTTTTTTTACAGCACTAAGGTTTGCCCACTATAGAGAAAGTTACTAAAAAGTAACTTTTTTTCTTTTGGGATTACCTAATTTGAATTGTGAGGCCTATATGCCCTATTGTTGTTAGAAAATACCCTCATAAATTTTTTTTGACTACAAAATGCTAACTTTTGAAGTTCAAAACTTCAAAATGCAAATTTGATAATCAATTTTTGTGTTGTGTTTAAATTCATAAATTGTTAAAAAACTGTTGAAAAAGTTCCTAGCATCCATCTCTACATAGGCTTATAAGTTGTGGGTATGAATCGTATTTCCTGAATAAACCTACCCCTACCCCCCTTTTTTTTATTATTTAAGTCTCAAAAATCCCTTACCAGCTGTTATGTTATATTCCCTACCCCATATGCATGCTTTGTTATATTTTTTCATATTTTTTTTTTAAAAAGAAATTGGGGTCGGCTTTATCAGGGGCGGCCTATATTTTTCATAATACGTAAATGCTTACCTACCCCCCTCGTTTAAACTAAGGATAAAAAATTACCCGTAAAAATAATAATCAAACACCCCGGTTCCAACATAAGTCAGGGTTGGGGGTGACGTATCCCAGTTTCTCGGGCTGGGACTTTCAGTGTTTGCTAGCCGGTCAACACCTCCTCATCTACTTCGATGTCTTCTATGCAGGATTCCACCAGTTCTCTTCCATTTCTTTCTATCCTCCCCGAGTTTTCTTTAAAAATTCTTTCCCATATTTCCCCCTTTTTTCCAAAGTTCCATTTTATTTGGGCCCTCCATTCTCTTGGGGACCAAACCCTTTTTTATCCCCCCCATGTGCATTCAAATTCTCTTTTTTGGTATTCTTCTTGTTTCATTTTTCGTACGTGCCCAACCCTCAAATCTTTCCCCTTCCTATTTTTTTCGTAAAATTCCACTCCTAGTTTGTTTTTATTGTTTTGCTCCGTACCTTGCATTTTTTTTAAGGCTACAGAACTTCTTAAAATTTTCGGGGAAAAATTTTTTTTTTGGGTACCCCAAACTCAGGTTCAGCTGCATATTTTAGCCGTTTTTGGGTTTTGCTCAAAAAAATCAATCTACGAAAAAATACTCTCTGTGGTGGTGCTGATGAGTGAAAATTATTATTATTTTATTTAAAAAAATATCGAACCCATTTTCCCAACTAATCGGGGAGGGGGTGGGAGGTTTCCCACCCCATTCTTGGGTCCTCGGGGTTTTTTGAAGCCCGGGTTTCCATGCCTGACGCTTTCCCACATCATCTTTTCTTCCCCTGCGTCATCTACTTCACTTTCTTCTCTCCCCTGTCTTTTCCTCAGGGGCCTCCACCAGTTTTTGCCATATTTTTTGTTTTCCCAAAATCTTTCCTGGTTATCCTTTCCCAGCGCATTTCTCCTTTTTTAAAAACGATTGCTTAAATTCTTCCATCTCATCTGGCCCTCCCTCTTTTTTTGTTGTTTCCCGCGTCTTGTTCATACTGCATCTTCGGAATGCGTCCTTTTCATCCTCTTCATGTGTCCCAAAACCCCCTCACCTTTCTTTCCTGCTTAAAGTTTTAAAAATCTTACTCCTTTCTTTCCCTTTCTTGTGCCCTCATCTTATCAATCTTCGTAACCCCCCATTACCCTTTTAAAAAATTTAATTCCGCAGTTGGAGTCTTTTTTCTTTACCCCAACGGGCCCGTCACAATGCCCCATTTCATAGGAGTACCGGGAAAAATTCTTTTTTACCGGATATTTAAAATTTCATCACCTTGGCACTTCTTTTTTTCCAAAACAGATTCCCCACTAAATGGAAAAAACTCTTGCAATACCCTACGCCCTTTCAATCTCCGCATCATTTTTCTATCGGGGAGATTATGCTGCCCCCCTATTAAAAATTTTGTCTCTACTAGTTCTTTTCCCAAGACAATCTTTTTCTTTTATTCCCAGACCTCTTCTTCTTCCCCCCTAACCATTTCTTCTTGTCAATGTTATCTCTAGTCCAAAATTTTTCCGTACGTTCTTCCATTTTTTCCCTTTTTGCTGTACCTTTTCCCACGATTCCCCCATAAGATTATCAACATATATTAAGGTTTGACAATCCGGCCCATCTCTTTCACTTTCCTCAATATCTCGTCAGTACTAATTTTAAAAGGGATCGGGGGGACGGGACACTCCCTTGTCTGAGACCTTTTCTTCACTTTAAACCAAAACGTTCTGCCATCCCCATTTTCACTTTTCACATACATACTCTGTCTCTTTCCACCAATCTTATAATCAATTTTTTTTTTTCGGAGGGGATTCCCAAACTCTCCTCTGGGGGTTCTGTATAGCCTTTGTAAAATCCAAAAACCCTCCATACCTCCTCCCCTTTTCCCTTTCTCTTTCCATGATCTGTCTTATTGAGAAAATCAAGTCCCCGGTTGAACCCTCCACTTCTGAACCATATAGCTCCCCCTCAAGCCTCTTTCCACTTTTCTTTTATTCTCTTTTTCTAACACTTTTTCATACGCTTGGCACTTGGGAAAGTAGAGTGACTGTTTTTTGTCACCTTTTTTAGATTTGGTACTATAATACCCTTTTCCCAATCCTTTTTTAATTTTTTATCCCCTCCAAACGCTGCAAAACTCGAAATCCAGTCTCCCGTCTTTCCTGCTGCTTTAATCATATCTAAAAATACATCATCCCTTCGGGTGCCTTCCCGTTTTTCATTTTCCTTCATGCCAAAGTAACTTTCCCTTTTGAGATCTTCTTCCCCCCTCATCTTCTACTTTTGTCTTCCCTGCTTCACTGCCCGGGTATCTTCGGGAAAACTTTTTTGGGGCTGGTCTTTTTTCCTTAAATCCTCTACATTTAAAAAAATTCTAAAAAAGTTTTTCCTAAGTTTTTTCTTCTCCTTTCGAGTCGTTGTAACGGTTTTGTTTCTTTTCGTAGGAAAAGGATTTTAAAACTCTCCCCCCTTTTTTCCTTGAAAGTTTTTACAACTTTTTTATTTTCCTTTAAAATTTCCCTCCAATTTCTCTCCAACTCCTCCATACTCTTTTCTTTTTCTCTAATCACTATTTGCTTTACCGTTTTTTTTCGCCCCAAACCCTATTTTATGAATTTTCCTCACCTCTGTAAATTCTTGATCACGATAATAGAGTACACATCTTGTTCTTGATCTTCTTCTCCACGCCAGTCTCTTATCGCGCACGCTTCTTGACTTTATTCCACCACGGTGTTTCCCTTTTCTTTTCTTCTCCCCCTTTCTCTTCCGCATACTTTTTCTCACTAGTTACTGCAGCCTTAATCCTTGGGCCATTTTTTTCGTTTCCCCGAAAGTTCCACATGGGAAAATTTCTTGTAAACCTTTCCTTTTCCCAAACTTGTCTCTTTTTTCTTTTCTTTGTATCTCCACACCTTAATTTGCGTCTTCTTTGATCTTCTGTTATTCATGACATTTTTTTCCTTTATAGATTTTAGTACCAGCAAAACTGTGTGTGTGCAAAAATTTATTGTTAATTATTATTTTTATTTTTTCCACTAAAAGGTTAGTAGGAAGGTTGGCAAAAAAGGGCATATGCCCCAAGCACATATCTTATCTGTACAAACCTTCTTTTGGGGTTCATTTTAAAATTGTGCCCTACTCAAAGTATAAAATTGAGCTTTTATTATTATGTTATAATGTACTTAAAAAAAAATAGAGCTCCCACCATTGTAATTTATAAAAAATTACTCTTAATTTAAAAAGTATCCTAGCCTCCAGCTTAGATTAAGTACTGAAGAAAAAAAAAGGTTGGGACAACTAGCAAAAAATTGAGAAAAAGAAGAAAATTCATAAGAAAAAAAAACTTGACAAATATAGGTTTTTGAACAACAAAAATTTGCAAGGTTCAAAAAAGCGAAATAATACAAAAATCATAAATACAATAATTACAATGCTTTTAGAAGGGCTACTAATAATTTGGGGATATCAACAAGTAAAATATTAGCCCTTATTAAAAAGGATAATGGCCAAATTATGTAATTGTGAATCAAGTAGGGGTGCACAAGATAAAGAAAAGTTTTTATAGGTAATCGATAAACAAAATGTGCATTTCAAATTCTTTAACATAATAATTTCAAAAAATAATGTTTGGGAAAAAAATTTACTAATTTTTCAAACTGTTTGGAGACTGTGGTAGCAAAATGTAAAAATTAAGTTTTAGTTTTTTCATTCACAGAAAAACACGACTACAACATGATAAATGGCGTCCCCGTAAGTGGTGACGGCTACAAAATGCTTTTCGGGCAATTTTTTTAGAAAACACGCATTTCGATAAACGTATTTTCCTTTTCAATACTATTTGTTTAATATTGAAATTTTTCATGTGACCCCATCCCCTAAATTTAAAGTAAAAAAAAATTCAATTGTATAACAAAATGAATGTTACAACAGAATATAGCCTAAACATTTTGTTGTTCATTTTTTTTATTAGGGTTTTCAGGATCCTTTGTAGTTTTTGGTTTATTTTTCATTAGGTTTTCGGGTCCTTTGTAGTTTTGAAAGAAAAAGCTTTATTTTGCAATCTCTTTTTACTTATGAAAGCTCAGGAAAGTATACCCAGCACCCCAGATATTAGAAAATTTTTTTTTTTAATAAAAGAACCTCATTAAATCCTTCCAATTTTTAATTAAAGGGATTTAGGTTCTATTAATTGTTGACTGGCTTTTGAAAGCTCAGCATATTACCAGATTTCTTTTTGTTGGATACCACTAGATTAGGGGGAGTATTCCGTACGTGTATAATTGGGCAGAGTAAACTTATGAGAAGATGGGGAATTTTAAATTTGACCTACTTGCTGTATCTTTTTTTTTTTATATATACCTAGTCTGTTTTTTAGTTATTTCATACAAAAGCTACCAAAGTTAATTGGGTTTTATTTAAATGGTAATTAAATAAATTTCTGACTGTATTTTTGTAGTAGGCCTACTTTGAAAGTTGAAATGTATTTTTAAACTAAAAATTACTAATCTCTCCTAAATGTGTTTTTCATTCATTACAAGTAGTCCAGTACCCCTGAAACTAAAAAAAGTTAGTAAATTTTTCTAGATATTTGAAGATGCCCGAAGGCAAAATAATAAAATCCTATCTTATATTTTTGTTATGTTCAAGAAAAAAGGGATTGCATTTTTTGTTAAAGGTTTCACAGGAGTCCCTATAAAAAATCGGTGCTGTTCACTGGAAATTTACATTGAAATTTTCATATCGGGACCCTTTTTTTTAAAAATTTATCACGATAAATTTAGTCAACTTGTGTGACGTGTTCTTTATAATATGTAGGGTTATGGTAAAAGGTTTTAAAAAATTTTAACTTTAATGGGAAAATGTACTTAAGTTTTTAAATTTAGGCCCTATAAAAAGTACAATATTGAAGGATTGTATTACTTTTACTTATAAACCTTAACAAAAAATGTTTAAAAAAAAAATTGTTTTATAGCAGTCTACACTTCCGTTCCTGATGATCATGTAACACCTTGCACGTACCAAGGGAGGAATATTATTTTTCTAAAGATTCATATTTTATTAGGGGTGTAAAAAAACAATGTATTTCCCTATTTTAAAGGGCCCCATTCTATGCACTTTTTACAATTTGTTTCAATACCATATGAGAGGGGACATAGATAAAATGTGCGTTATTTACCGAACTATTAAATACTAGCACCTTTTAATGTTGGGCCCGCTCTTTTTTTCTACTTAGCCCCTGTTTCCACATACTAAATTTTAAAAGCCCCTTTTGGGGTGCCATATGACCATTTTTCCCCCCCCGCGTGAGAGTGGCTGGATGCTCCACTCTATCTGCGGAGGGAAAAAAAATACGGCTCCCCAGTAAGACCATTTTCCCGGCGTGAGAGTGGCTGGATCGCTCGCAGCGCTATCTGCGTGACGGGAAAATAATACGGGTCCCTAGTTAGCTTATTCAAATACCGGTACTTTTAAAAATTTTTGATTTAAGGGTGGCAGCTGCTGATTTGCAGACTTTTAAAAACAAGATTGCATAAAAAATGTTTCTTTAGTTTATCAAGTGATGTGAAAATGTGTTTCTTAAAAAAAAAATGTTTAAATGGGAATTTGTTCAGGCCGTGATTGAGGGTTTTTAAATTTAAAACTCGTGAAGGTTTTTTTTCAGATACTATTAAGCCCACCCGATTAGAGGTTTAACAAAACCCCTATTTCAAAACTTTCCCTTGGTCAAATGGGTCAGTGACATACACAGCTGTCACAAAGGGAGATATAGGTGTTGAAATTCTATGGTGCCTAGGATAACTGCTGCCAAAGGGGTAAAAAAAATTTTTTTCCCGAAAAGGGCAGATAGGGGGTGTTTCAGCTCCAGCGACGATTTTGGTACAGGGACGGTATTAAGCAAAATATATTATTAACTAACTATTTCTTCAAAATAAAAATTAAAGATTTTGTTGTTGTGTATGAATTTTTTATGTACCGGTAGGCCTACTGGTGTCACTTTTGTTTAATGGAAGTTTTTCTGACACCCAAATAGGAGACGGAAACTAAAGCATAAAGTCTACCGATTATAGAAAGAATTCATGGAAATCAACTTAACCAACGTGGAAGTAATTATTTAATTCTCAGCTGGTTAAACATCACAGATGGCATGTCAAGGGTCACACTCCCAAGTCAGATAAAAGTAAAGAGATAATTAAAAAAATACTTGCAGTGCAGAGCCTCTGCAAGTATTTTTTAGCTTAGTGAAAAATTATACAGTAATACACAGTGGCATAACCAAGATTTCATAAAGGGGGGAGGGGTTCAACCAATTAATTCAGGTACTTCTTCAGCTAGGGGGGTCCAACTTTCCAACGTTTTTTTTCTCTCAATAAAATCAACGAAAAACCACTTCACATAAGAAATAAAATAAATAAGATTATTACTCAATATCAACAATTTATTAATACTAATCACTTTGAAAATATACTAATTAGTATTATACAGAATAATGATCACAGATTGAACACACAACACTTGCTGTCTTGGTCTGTTTCTGCCACGTTGCTCATTTAGATCTACGTTTCATTTCACTTAGTATTCAACCTTTTATCACAAAAATACTCCACTGACAAAACCAATTAACGTCGCTATTTAAAAAAAAGGACTTTCAATACAAAGTACTTTCGTTTAAAATAGCGACGTTATTTTAAGCGACGCTATTTTAAATATAAAGGACTTTCAACGCAAATGTACTTTCGTTTAAAATAGCGACGTAAAAGGTTCTGAAGTTTTTTTTGTAAATATAATTCACCAAAACGTGATGATTCTATTTTGGATTTTTTAATTATTTGACGAGTGAGCGAAGCGAATGAGGATATAACGCCACTTGATCGGGTCTTTGTTGCGACTGTGTCGTTAAATGTCTGTCTGGTCCCATACGGCCGAACGGCCAAATAGATAGAGCTGAAATTTTCAACAGACATCCGTGACTAGGTAACTGAGAACTACTCATAAAATGTTCAAAATTTGTTCCGATTCAAACCTATACCGGTACAAGAAATAATGAATTGAAAAATAAGCTTGAAATGAGTATGTTTCATTTTAAGGTATGCAGTGACCAAGGTGTATCAAATCTTGCACACTCAAGGTTCCCCTAAATTCTACTGGGACATTGAGTAAACCTTGCAATCTTTATTCATATTTCGTACTGGCTATGTTTTCCATAGGCCTTATTGTGCATTTCAAAACTGTTTTATAATTTTTTAAATAGGCCTACAATCCAGAAATTAAAAATCTTTCCCGACCGGTGGTTTGAACATAGGTCTTACACATTTCGGGTAGGCCTAGTGGCGCCTTAGACAACTTGACTAGGAAAACGCCAAAGTTGTTGTGAGCGAGTCATGTACCACGTTTATCACGCAGTCCGAACTGGCTTGGTATATACAGACTGAATGTTCAGTTCAGTAACGTTTATCACACGCTGTCAGTCCGGACTGGTATGGTACGATCTCAGTACGGACTGGAATGAAACACTGTGATTGGATGATTTACGAAGAAAGATGGCTGCTAGCATATATTTGAGTTCGCTTGCGTTTATCACGCATATTCCAGCCCGCACAGACCAAGCTAGCTCGGCTTCGTTACCGAGCCGGACTCATCAGTCCGGACTGAGGTGTTCAGCAGGCGAATTCAGTTCGAACTTGGGTCAGTTCGTATGTTTCAGTCCGGACTCAGCTCGCGTGATAAATGTGGTCATGTATTGAGTGCCCGGGAACATTTGCATTTTATTTTGATATAAGTTACTAATTATAGATAAAAATATTAGGGTTTTGAGTTTAGTTGGTAGGCCTATGGGCGCGTCAACTGTAAGGCCATAATGCGCCACTCTAGCTCTAGCTATGATAGACTAGGGAGGAAAGAAAGACCCATGCTGACTTGATCCAGCCTTATAGGTAGTAGGGGGAGGTAAGGGAATGTTACCACGTACCGGTACCTACTCAATACAATGGCTCACTCACTCGTCTAACAACGACTTTGGCGTTTTCCTAGTAATAATAATCTTTGTTTACCTTTGTTAACAACTGGTAGGCCTATTTAATATCCATGAAGATTGTGTCAAAAAATATCATGATTTATCTGCTTATGCTGTCACTGTCAGTGTCATTAGTCCGGATGTTTAAAGGATATATATGGGGCATACCTTGCATTTTTTGATACAAGCAAGGCACTTGGCACACGTGTTCTATGGACCATACCCTACTAATTTTTGAGGTGGAGCCATCGTGATATCCCGTGCAGGACCCGTTATCGCATGTTGCCTACCCTGCTGGTTTAAAGGGTTGATAGCAAAACATTCGGTGTTTTGGTGATAGAAACTTGAAATTTTTACCAAATAGGGTAACATTAGGCTTAACCTACTAGCAACGGGGAACTTCGGATTTCTTCATCGTTAAGGGATGATAGGGGTTTTTCATTTTGGGGGTAGAACATTTCGATTTTAATTTTTATTGACGACACCCTTGGTGTAAATGTTGGACTTCTGCGTTAAAGTACTTCCCAAAATCTTCAAACAAAATGATGGTGTTTAAAATATGACTAGCGACCCCTAATTTGGTCATAATGACCTGTTGACATAATGACCTGAGTTATGAACCTATTTAAAAAAAATTGTTAAACATAGTCGTGTGACCACTCCTATTTAAAGTTAGATGAAGG
>JAMZAV010010717.1:0-19512 GCA_024449915.1 Sweltsa coloradensis
CGGGGGTACCTAGGGGGGTATTAATTTCTATTGGAATCTTATACGCGTTTCCAAGCAAGGGTTCTACCTGGGGGCGAATATGCAACGTCCGATCAGTGATAGTCGAGAGCGCGCTATGTGCTTACCTGAAGAATACATGTCATTCCGTGTTTGTCACTTATAAATATGTACAATCACAGGTACATTGTCGTTGCTTTCCCAAAATGTTGTTAATTGATGATTATCAAAAGCATGGGGGTGCACCAAAATAATAAAATCGCTCTCCAATATGCGGGATTCGAGACCATGTTTACCAGAATAATATTACTATATTCAGACCTGCGCTAAATGCACCCATGAGACACCAAGGATGGCATTTGTATCCATATTACAATTCTCTAATTATAATATCATAATAAATCATTGGTATTTATAGGCTATATACCAAATATAAGCTAACAGGGTACGATATAAATACTAAATCAAATTCAAACAGTCAAGAATGTTCACAACTCATAGTAAACACACACATACAGTATCCCTCCGCTTCTTATGGCACTTTTAATTGAGATATACTTCTTTCGTTTTGTTATGATAATTAAATATAAATAAAGTCATACTCATAATAACAATAACAAATATAATATTAATTGTATTAGCGCTTATGCACAAGTCCCAACTCCTTTTCTACCTTATATAATTAATGTAGGCCTACATATACCATTTACCGTCATTGTTCATTACCAATATTTAAAACATAATATTTTACATAATATCATAATTAGGCCTAATACGATTTATATTATTTATTACTATAGAATAAGTATAATGATATGACCTACAAGATTTAAAAGCTGTCTGCAGAATGACGCGTCATGCCATTATTGACATACAAAACAATAATAAAAATAGGCCATCAGCTATTCAATAGGCCTCCTTTTCATAAAATTTTATATTTAAAAAACCGGAAGTCCTAAGTGTATACTAGATAAATATATATATAGGCCTACTCCGATTTCGTTTACATTGTAAAACGAAGTAGAAAAAGTGCAACACAAGTGTAGGGCTATAATTTGCTAGAATCTCTTTGATTTTGGATATCAATTATTGAAATTATTAGTATTGGGCAACATTTTCTTGGCAAAATATCATCGATCTTCATCATTCAACATTTTTTTATACACTTGTTTCTGAATTTAATAGTTTAACAGTGTGGTTTGTTCTTTTCGAGCTCATATCATCAATACCGGTAATCTCAATTATTTGTTGTAATTTAAAATGCCATTAAATTCCCGTTATTAACAAAGCCGATCCCCCAAAACTTACGAATTTTACTAATAAAATACGCGGACGATGTGACATAATCAACAATGTTTTCGCAAATGATCAGAAATGTAACAAAAATCAAGTTGAAGCCAACTGAATATACAGCGCCCGCCGTAAGCAGCTCGCCTCTATCACTGATCGGTCCGACATTTTTGCGTTTTAGTGCTGCCATCTATCTTTGCTTGGAAACGCGTATACTGATCTTGAATTCCGACTGCATTCAGCCGTGTTGATGGCTTTTAACCTTGCGCACGGCAGGAGTCTTGGGATAGGGAAGAGTTCATCATAGGTGGCGGTTGTACGTCTGCATGATAACACGCGTTGACAGGGGCAAAGTTCAGTTAGAACTATAGTTTGATAGTTTGTTTAACCCTTTATAGGGCAAATGAGTGGGACCTGAATTTTGCTTTCTACCTTAACAACTTGAAATTTGTGATTTTAAAAAATGAATTCTAAAATTATTTAGATTTTTTTCTCCTTGATCTTTTAGAAAAAAAAAGGCTGATTTTGGATTCCAAATTGACATCAAGCAAATTCTACAAATTCTGAACAAAACAAAGCAGCTTCTACCCGTGTTAGAAGTATGAAAAACTGACAGATATGATTGTGTAGATTTTATAAAGGGGTGGGAAATAATTATCCCACTGCCCTATAAAGGGTTTTAGTAAAGAGTTTTTTAAATGATTTAATTGAATATTTATTTAATTTATTGATATTTTATTTTTTTGTTGCTATCATATTAATAACAATAACATATGCGTTTTTTAAATATTTCTTTGTAGTTATGATATTTCCGATCAATATAGACAGTTCTGAAATGCTCGCAACGCTGCCATTTCGTGTGGACTCTACATAATTAAATGAAACAAATAACATAAATATATTGGTATTTAAAGTCTACCCACTCAGTCACATCTGATTTTCAGTGGGGGACATTGAATTTAAAGCCGACCAACCCAAACCCCTGTAGGTGCCGACATCATCGACGACATGTTCTGTGTGTATCTGATTCGCTTTACGAGAAGTGCTTTTAGGATTTGATTAATTAAGTTGGTTTTTGATGACAATTGCAATTAAACAGTAAGCACATTTTCTGGAAATTTATTGAGAAATAACAAATTGTAAAATGAAAAAGTAACGTAAAATCTGGGAAGTTAAAAGTTTTTTTTCTAACTGGCGGAAGTGCTAAGAACTCTTTAATCACTGTGCTGATCACGAATACCAACACAATTATAGGTAAATAACTTGCATGTTAGTTATTTTTATCTCTCGCGTTTCATGATTCTCATAATTGCTTGAAAAAGACTCAGAAATGTGAAAATATAATTGCTTTATTACATATTTCCGTCTCTTGTATCTCGCACCTATACGTGACACCTCTGTTGTTTTTATTACGATCCAGTTTAGCTCGACTTCTCTTCTCTCTCTCTCTCTCTCTCTCTCTCTCTCTCTCTCTCTCTCTCTCTCTCTCCCTTTTGCTCCTCCTCGTCTCTCTCTTCTCTCTCTCTCTCTCGCACTAACGCTTGCGACATGAACCTTGACAATGGTCCAAGAAAAAACAACGGGTTTTAACCTTCACGCCACTTCCTCTCCCCTCTCTCTCTTACTCGTTGAGTGTCGCATAAACTGTCTCTCTCGCAAATCTTGTGTCCCCAGCAGACCCTCGCGACACACGATGTAACAGACTATTAGTGGTGACGTCACATAGCAACGAAGTATTTGATTCTAAACACATTTAGGCCGTCTGCTTTTCCCAAATACAGAAATTTCAAATAGGCTCATAGCTTGAACACAAACCACAAAAATTATAAGCTTGGTACAAGACGTATAAGTAGACCTATTATGATTTTTTAGATTATAAAATTACCACAAGTCTTAAGTTAATCTAAGATTAAAACATATTCTTAAATATGCCAACATAACCATTAAACTAAATTCTAATGGAAATTAAACAATTAAGTTTTTCCTTGTTTAAATAATATTTAATAGCATTTTTAATCTCAGGTTTTGTTTTTTAATAATAAAACATATTCTAAGATCGGATTAATCTGAAAAAAATAATTTATTTGTTTATTTTCTGAATACTTGGCACCCCCACCAAACAACTAGATTTAAGCTGGAAGAAAGTTTTTTTTAGTATCCTTTTTCGATTTCATGGTTAATATTGATACTTCGTCGACGACATTTTGAGTATTTAGCTCATTCCCTCTTTTGGGTAATCTTGTACCCATTCTTGATTTAACGTTTGGTGCCGTAGTAATATATATTTTTTAAATGGGGAACTAAAGCACAAACAAACTTTGAAAATGAATCAGTGCATGTCTTTCGTGTATAAAAGAGACAATGTTGGAAGGAACATTTTTCGTGAAAACTAATTCTTAATTTAGAAATATTTACAGGAATTATATGATACGATTACTGTGTGACTACTAAGAAGCATAGCAACGTCAATGAGTTGCCGTTTTAGCGGAATCACAACACAAAAGATAAAATATATACCGAAATAAAACGAAAACAAATAGAGGTGAGGTGAGGTGTTGACAATACAATACCCAACTACAGCTGAACTATGAGCAAACTGTCACTTCATTGTTTGTTGGTTAATGATTGAGTGGAAGGCAAAAAATATCCTTTGTCTGATACATAAACAAAGAATGCCCGGATTCTAATGACAAAATAAAAACTATCGTGTAACGGTTAATATGTTAAAGATACCGTTTGTACTGACTAATTTATCATAGACTTCTTATTAGGAATCACACAAAACATACTAGAGACATAAGGAAGAGGAGATTGTAGATGAACTTATATTTAATTCATATACACTAAAAGAAATCCAACCCACAACCAGGAATTGATCGTGGATCTCCTAGGTTCCGATAGTGTTGTATTTCCCATGTGAGTGTTCCAAGTCAAGAAATGTATAGGTTAGAAGACGATGTCCATCGATTCTGCCCTTTTAAGTGCGAGGTCACCAATACTCCCACTTTCACATCTAAAACCAAAAAATGAGGTAATGTCCCAAGTTTATTTCCTGGATCAAGTGTGAAATTGGCATCTGAGGCCGAGAATCGCCCACTGAACATGGTGTGGTTATATGGGCATCTCTCACCCAGCATTGAACTCTCTTGGCGTGGGACATAGGCATCAGTGGCGTATCCAAGGGGGGGCATGTGTGCATTTCTTGCCCAAAAAGTGTGAAAGTGCACTTAAACTTTTCATGGAGAATATAGAATAACTGTTTAATCGCAATACTAAAGGCAATTCATACCATCTGATCAAAAGAGGATTTTAGTAGACACAAAGTTGGTAATTATGATGCATGAAAACGCACAGATTTTTACCAAAATTACCATGAAAGAGAAAACTTTTAGATTAAAAATCTTGGTGAAGCTTTAAAACGCACAGATTTTCACCAAAATTACCCTGAAAGAGGAAACTTGTGGATTAAAAACGTTGGTGATGCTTTAAAACGCACAGATTTTTACCAAAATTTACCTTGAAAGAGAAAATTTGTGGATTAAAAACAGGATTTAGAAAAAAAATTGGTGGTGCAAAACGCACATATTTTCACCAAAATGACCTTGAAGGAGAATATTTTCCGGGGGCCGGTCCCCCCTTAGCCTTCAGTACATCTATGAATTAATTGGTTGAAGCCCCCTCTTTATGAAATCCTGGCTACACTGTTCAAAAAATCGTCAAATTACTGCAAATGTTTATTAGTAAATTTTACTGCACGTATTCAGTTTTTTTAATTTACTGGAAATGTTGTAGTAAACTTAAAATTAGACGACAAATGCAGTAAAAAAACTAATCAAATTAGCTTAAGTTGAAGGCAACAACAAGGAAAATGAAGACAACGACGTCTTAAAATAAAGGCTATCACAGTCTGGAACTTCGACGAAAGGAATATCAAATATATACCTAGACAAAAAGTTAATCAAAAGAGTAAATTGTTGCAAATAAATACCGATTTTCTGTAAATTTACGGCAAATGATCATTTATTCTACGGACATTGTTTTCAGTGTTCTTACTGCATATAGTTAGAATATTATCAAGTGTCAGTAGTAAGTAAACTAAACTATATTACCT
This sequence comes from Sweltsa coloradensis, assembly GCA_024449915.1. Classification (NCBI taxonomy): domain Eukaryota; kingdom Metazoa; phylum Arthropoda; class Insecta; order Plecoptera; family Chloroperlidae; genus Sweltsa; species Sweltsa coloradensis. Next base: position 5,399 of record JAMZAV010010717.1, read on the forward strand.
CAAATCATCTACTTTCTGTAAATATACGGCAAATGTTGACTTAAATAAAATAAATAATAATAAATAATAATAAATAAAAATATAATTTTGCAGCTTAAAATAAAATGCGGGACGAACCAATAATTCCTCAAACAGTGAATCATAAATTGATCGGTATGGTTCTAATATTCAACTTTTTAGGTCGTTAAATGTACTTCTATTGGAATAATATTATGGACAGTTAGCAGACTTTAAAAGGACGAGAATTCGTTCCTGAAGGGTAGATAAAATATCACTTGGCAGACCGAAACAATTATCCCTATGAAATTCTAACAATCGCCCAATATGGTTCCAATCTTCACCATTTAAGAGTTGTCAAAGTAATAATGTAATCATATTTTCATAATATTCTCTTACTAGTGACCAGCTAACAGCGTTTAAAAGAACGGTTATTCGACACAGAAGAGTAGATTTATATCGTATATCACCATGCATGGCGGATTTCCGAAAGGACGAAATTTCGACCCCGAGAAGTACATTAATAATTAATATTAATTATATTATAGGCCTATCGTTATATTGTTATATAATGTGACCAGGAATCCGAAACCCTACTTTTCGTATTGAATTTCTCATTTAAAACATAACTACATCTCCCAACATGATTCACTACAGACGCGCTTCAGGTATACGGTGTCTTGGTGTATTGGGTTTATTGACTAGGACAGTGTATACTCTCTCTCCAGGTGTACCAGGTTCGAGCCTCGCTGACTTCCGAGATTTTAACACCATGAAATTTATATGTAATATTAATCTTCATACGAGCTGTCAAATGATGCTTGTCTTTCTTACAGGAACGTTCGTTATCATAGTTTAATTGTTAAATTAAATAATTGTAATGTTCCATTAATCCCACTACAGGAGGAGAAATTTCAACCTGACGAATACTAAAATAATATTCGTACGGGTCGAAATTTTTTGCTGGATCATGTAGTCAAATAACTAAACATTTGCCGTAAAATTACGGCATATTGACTAGATTTTTAATTGACAATATTGAGTTTAAAAACGGAATAAAATGCCGTATTAATACTGGATCATGTAGTAAGAAAAATAAACATTTGCCGTAAAACTTCGACAACTCAAACTCAGTAAAATAACAAATAGAATGATTTAAATTGCCAATCTTGTTCGAAAATTTACTACGCTTTTTCAAGTCGTAAAACACAACATTTGCAGTAAAATAAAGAAATCGGACTTGCAGTAGAAAAAACTGGAATTAGTTAGTAAGCAGTACTTCCAACGACATTTGCAGTAATTTGACGAAAATATTTTGAACAGTGTACGCCACTGATAGGGATAGTCGGGGACGAGGTGTCACTTAAACTCTGTGCACGAGGAACAGATTAATTCTGCTCTGATGGTTAATGCTTTTAGAATTTGGCCAGGATATTGCTCTGCCGACAGAACTAGGCGAGAAAATAGCCAAAATTTATCTCGCAGTCATCGGCTAGCAAGTAGGAAGGTCCGCAAGAAGTGAAACAAAACTCATTTGCTCTCCCGTCCTGTGGCTGCATCTGCCGAGAATAATTGGTAATTTCCTCCCCTTAAGGAATATCTATTGGATAGTGCTTTGTATAAAGTGTCTGATTTTATGGACTGATATATTAATAATTGTGATAAAAATATATTTTAATGTATATTGTTGAAAAATTACGATATCAGTCATATATTTTATGGTATATGATGAATAATAAAATGAAATTTCTAGGGGAGTAGAAGATAATGACTTAACGTTGGAGGTGCCCTTGAACTAAACTTGATTAGGAAGAAGTGAGCAGTGGCGTTAAGAGAGCTTTGAAATCTGTAGTGGGGTGATGGAGGGGAGGGGTCCTACAAGAACATTCTAGTCACAAGAGGTGTCAGGAATTAGAAGCTGAGTTCGAGGAAACGTTGGCGTGTATGATGTAAGAAATGATGGATGGTTTGGTTGTCCGGAGTGCACCTGTCATTTGCAGTTCGTCGCTTGCAAGGCGAGAATGATGATGGGAAACGCCGAATTAAGAAATTCCCAAAATACCTATTTTCACAAATTTAGGAATCAAAATGTTTTAAAATATCGTGTAAAATGATAGTTATAAAATATTGGTTGAAATGGCTATTTAAGTCGGCCAGGAAGCACATGCAACTTAATATAGTTGTCAAGAGAGTATACAAGGACAGCCCTACCGTCAGATTATCAATATTGTTTGTTAGTCAGCCAGAAACAATTCACGAAAATCATTAATTTCGGACTTTTTGAGAATATAAAAATTTGTGAAAATCATTTGTTTTAAAAAGTGCCACTGTAGAGCCCTAAAACAGTTCCACTTCCATGACATTTGTGCAACATTTCAAACAACTCTAATGCCAATCAGCTGAACGTACAGAAATTTGCTAAATATACCCTTCCTACTGTCCTTGTAAGGGCACAGTAGGAATTGTATAGTGTCACCCAGCCCTTGTATTCAGCAGTCCCTTGTGTCACCCAGCCCTTGTATTCAGGAGTCCCTTGTGTCACCCAGCCCTTGTAGCCGGTGTAGTGTTCAGTACTTCGATGTACTTCACTACCTCGACATGCAATAGATTCCCATGAACAACCTGCCACGACCTACACAGTGGGAGGGCCCCACGTCTCCCTAGACCAACTGAGTGTTTACAACGGAAAGATAATCATTTCTCGCCACACCCGTTAAACGATCGTTTAACTGTCCTGTTTATACATTATTCATTGGTCATTACAAAACTACTTTGCTAGAAAAACTACACTCACACTCACACATGAACGAACGTGTGTGTTTTAAAACTTAATCCTCAGAATATGACTGGTACAATCCCACAGCGTTATCGAGGTTTAAGTAATTGGTTTGATGTCAACAATAAGTTCATATTTCGAGATATATTTATAAAATATTGTTTCTCAAAACTGTGGTCCACTTCTGTTTCCGGTTCTCAATAACACCAACTCTCACAGACATGTACAAGAAGAGTGTTATTCTGAAATGATTTTACGTTTTAAAGAAGCCTGGTGCACCATTATATTCTTTTATCAAAATATGTTATTTATTGTCAGAAGTGAAAAATGTTTTAAGACGAGTAATACAGCAATTTCCTTTGTTATAATTTTTATGATTATTTTACTAGCTATAGGCAATCGTCGTCGTTGACCCTCCCCCCCCCACTCTTGACGACGACGTTGACAGAGACGACAATAGTATGTGAAATTCCCCTCCACCCCCCCCCCCCTGTCTGGCTGAATCAGCCAAGCACAGTCCTAGGCTGGAGTGGGGCATAATGAACCAAATTTACTAAAACTTGAGACCTACTTGCAAGTTGCATGCACGTGCTTTTTTGATAAATTAATATATCTTATGAATTGAAATAATTTAAAACACAACAGGGTGCTCTGTTATGCTGATATTTATGTGTACTATTCTATCTGCAATAACTCAATAAAGGCAGAAGCATAACTACGGCGGTGAGGGGGGAAGGCGAAGGGGGTTGGCCTCTCCCCCTCAAATTTGGTCAGATGGGGACGCATTTTGTCATAAGTAATTGTTAACTATAAAACTGGCAATATCACCATCACAATTTTATAAATATCGACGCAACCACGCTCAAACCTATAGTAAAGCATGCACCATTTGCAATTTTAAAATTTTAAAAATTTTTTGAGCGAGCGTAGCGAGCGTCTCCACTGACTCTTATGGCTCGAATGTCTGTTTTTTTTTCTGTTACTGCTCGATACAGGTCGCACCGTTTCTCTGATCGACCTAAAATTTTTTAAAACATGTACATACCACCTAGGCGGGTTGCTGTATAGTTTTTAAAACCAAAATCCAATCGTTGGTTATAAAAATTAAAAAAAAATAAAAATAAAATAAAATAAAAATGTTCGATCGTTATGAAATTTTGCAGGGTCAATAAGTACAACATTCTCTCCTATTTTCCAAATTTTCAGCTAATCGGTCAAGACCTTAAAGACTTATTGGTAATCATTTAATTCGAAAAATGATGTTAAAAAATGAAGGAGGCAGTGAAGATACAAAGACACACTTTAGAAGGCATGACGTGAATTAGTACAATGCAAAGATGTTGGAATAGTATATAGTGTACAATGTCAATATCCAGTAGGCCTACACTGTGAGGTGGGCCTTATGGGAATGTCATACTCGGGTCATGTTGCACGTACCGGTGCTCGCTCAACAACGCGTCCAACTGAGCGTTTTCCTAGTAAAATTAAAAAAAAATCTGTGCCTCTGCCCACAGACCCGCACCAGCTGGGGGGAATCCCCCCCCCCCATGGTGCCGGGATACATTGTTTCACCGAGACTATTGTTTCATACTCAATTATCTCCCCCCAAAAAACAAGGGCTAGTTACGCCACTGAATTCATGGACATACTTCCGGTTCCTGTTCCATATTAAGTTGTAGGGACCAGGGATATTCATTGAATATGTTGTGACACTCTACGTAGACTAGACTGTATTACTGAATGGTGAATACTAATGACCATTCAACAAGTAACTGCATCTCTCACCACGTAAAGCACGTGTGATATGATAAGAAGTGTGGCGCAACCCAGGACAATAACAGATATTAATAATCCCCATGCTATTAAGTTGTAGGGACCAGGGATATTCATTGAATATGTTGTGACACTCTACGTAGACTAGACTGTATTACTGAATGGTGAATACTAATGACCATTCAACAAGTAACTGCATCTCTCACCACGTAAAGCACGTGTGATATGATAAGAAGTGTGGCGCAACCCAGGACAATAACAGATATTAATAATCCCCATGCTATTAAGTTGTAGGGACCAGGGATATTCATTGAATATGTTGTGACACTCTACGTAGACTAGACTGTATTACTGAATGGTGAATACTAATGACCATTCAACAAGTAACTGCATCTCTCACCACGTAAAGCACGTGTGATATGATAAGAAGTGTCGCAACCCAGGACAATAACCGATATTAATAACTCCATGTATTAAGTTGTAGGACCAGGGATATTAATTGAACATGTTGTGACACTCTACGTAGACTAGACTATATTACTGATGTGAATACAATGACCATCCAACAAGTACTGCATCTCTCACCACGTAAAGCACGTGTGATATGTAAAAGTGTCGCAACCCAGGACAATAACCCATATTAATAATCCCCATGCTATTAAGGTAGGGCCCAGGGAATTAATTGAACATGTTGTGCACTACGTAGACAGACTATATTCCTTTTGAGTAAAAAAACCATCCTTACTAGAGACGTCCGCCCATGTTAAATTGTACCAAACATTTCCTCACACACATAATTCATTTCAACGCTACTACGAGCCTTCTCGAGTTTCGCTACCCCCGCGGCTCCTAAAGTTATACGAGGTCCATAGAGGTCGCCACTCAAGTTAATTAAACGACACACCCCCCACTGACGAAAAACCGTAAATACGTAGATGCCGGGGCCGAAAGTTTTAATTTCACGAACTAACTCAAAATTTTTACGCGCCTATTTGTAATACATTGGGGGCAAAAAAATTTTTCGCGTTCTGGAATATTAAAAACGGGCGAGCAAAATAGTCATCAAGGAAATCATTACAGTACTAGTAGACTTCATAGTATTTGATACAGTTTTTTAAAAAACACACAAAATAAAGAAATATGCTTTTCAAATTTCTTTTGAAAAAAGCAAGAACTTATTGTTTAATAAATAAATTTTTATTACTTCTCTTACGTCATACGAGCAGATGGAGACCGACAATAAACATACAACTTTCATTACTCCCCCCCATTAAAAAATCGTTATATAACTGGTGGGTAGACTCAAATAAATTTATGTATTTATTTTTAAAACCAAAACCCTTTTTTTAAAACGGGTTGTTAAATTGCTCTCTTCATTACACGCTCCCCAATTATTTAGTTTTTTACAAGTAAAAAAAAATGTTTAAGGGGCAGGGAAGCTTCCCTTTTCTAATCGATCTCATGACATGGCTTACTTTAGCAACAAATAAAAATACATACATACCTAAAACAAAATTGTTTTATACTATGAGTTTCAAAGGGGTTTTGAAGATAAAAAAAAAAAAAACTTTTACACCAAATCGTGGATGTAAAATTTTATACCCGTTTCCCGGGAAACGAATAATAAATTAATAGTATCGAGCTGGCAAAGTTTTAAAATTGGGAGGTGGGCCCCTTTTTTGGGAAAGTTTGCTGGAACATTACATCCCAGGATATCTATTTTAAATTTCCAAGAATCGCAGACTTCGCTCGTCGTTGTTTTGTAAGCAAAACTTTACTTATGCAAAAATATTTTAGGATGTTTTAATGAATGTGAATTTTCTTAAAACTAAATTTTTATTTAATTGTTTTAATATGAACACAAAAGGAAACTAATGAAACAAACAAAAAACGGGAAATTAAGCTATTGATTACTTCATCACCTCGAAATAAAAGTACGCACACCATGTTTTTCAGGATATTTTTTTACAGACTAGCAAAACAACGAAAATTAAAATTTCCAATACAAAATTTCTTTTGGGGAATTTTCTCCTCGCGGTGCTTCGAATAAATCAAACCCTTTTCAAATAAAAACATTTATATGCAGAGATTTCAAGTCAACAATCGATTCCGGGAATCAAATTTGTAACTATCGACTAAAATGACACGCCCCGTGTTTTTTTCCATAACTCGTACAAATTTCGGTCTATAAATTACGTGCAGTGAATTTTGTGCACCGGGCCTTGTCCCCAGAAACCATTAATTTGAAAACAAAATAAAATTTTCAATACAATAAAAATAAAAAACACAAGAAGCTCGGACTTCGACGAATTCAAAAGGCGACTGGCGAGACATTTAGATAAAAGCTATCGAACATTCAGCCGCCAAAACCAATTTCATGGCTCAAGACTACTGGGAAAAATAATTAATGGAAGACTTTTTATTTTTTTCCCCCCCATTTTTAAAAAGATGAGATTAAATAACATATTCAAAGTGGCTTAAGTCCAAAATTGGGAATATAACTTTCAAACATTCCCATTTTCACCCCCCCAGGCGTTTTCCAAAATTTTGGGAAAAATTTAGGCACAGGGCCGCCCCGGAAGATAAAAACAGATTTTTTTTTTTTTATCCCCTGTCCCCCAATTTGCAATTTTTTTCGCGGTATTAGACTTGGAAAAAAAAATCGGCCCACCCTGTACTGAGTATGTATTTTCCCCCAGGCCAGAGCTATACCCGCAAATTATTTTTGGTTATACGATTAGATAGTATTATTAGAAATAAAATAAACAAAAGGCTAAAAAAATAAAATAAACAATAACTTATGATTCCGTTGTAATGGGTTTACGTTTTTACTTCGTTAAATAATTAAAAAAAAAATAGTAAATTCTTGCATCATAATCTTTTGCAAATGTCCAGGGGAAACCGTGCTGCGTACGCTTGCTGATCATGATTTCCAAGGATTCATTCTCTGACGCTTTCCAGGTTTTGTATAGAAGCATATAGCATGCAATAGAAGCAGAGATGTCACGTAAAAAATTTCCCGGGGAATTAATCAACCCTTTGTGAAGTTTGAGTTCTTTTGGGGACTTGATGTATTTAGCCGGCGATAAAGATCCCCACCTTTTCTGCGTCCGCATGCTTTCGATTTTTTGGGCTACAATCATCTCAAAAAGTTATGAGTGGAATAATAAATAAAAAATTTGGGAAAAACCTTTTTAGGGTGCTGGTAAAATTTTTGACAATTATTTGAATGATAATTGATCAAAATTTTTTTTTTACACAAAAATTATCATCTTTTTTTAGCAACTTTTTCAAGGTCACGGGGCATACGGATCGTAAAATGTTTTTTCTTTTTGGGAGATTTTACCTTTTGGGCCCTAGCAAAAAAAAAGTACCAAGCTAACTTTTTTGATCGGATAGGGTGGCCCCAATATTTTTTTCCCTGTTATTTTGAAAATTCATAACTAGTTGCTTAACCTTAAATGAAATACGAACAGTGTATATGTCGAATGTTCGTGTTAACTGCGGTATGTAAAACGGCATGCAAATTTACCAATTAATTTGAATTATAAAACGTGTTGCTTAAAGATTGGGTTGGGGGGTGGTTTTGGATGCTTAGTCAATGTTAGATGAAATGGAAAAAATTACCTTTTGGGGAAATAAATTTTGAATTGGGCCTAGTTTTTTAGATTCTAAAAATTTTCATTAATACGGGGGGGGGGGGGGGGGGGGGGGGGGGGGGGGGGGGGGGAAAAAAATGGGTGGGGGTGCTAAAAGACAATGTGGGATAATATTGAAAAATTTTTTGTAAAGGGGAAAAACATAATTTTTTTAAATTTCGATTTTAAAATACCCTAGCCTACCTAGTATTTTTATGGCAAAAAATTTTTTTTTAATGGGGGGCTAAGGGTAAACTTTTTCCTAGAATAATAATAATTATTTTACATTTCCTGATATGCAAAAATAGGGAAAGGAGCTTTTCCTTTTGTGGGTTTTACAGTTATCATTCCCAAAAAATGGTGGAACGTCCTAATGTCGAAAAATTTGAAAACTGAATGTTGGGAAATAAAATTTACCAATTTTGCATGTATTGCCAAGAATTAGCTTTTTCAAAACAAATTGTCCCCCCTTTGAAATCAGTTTTTTTTTTGCTGAAAGGATAGACGCTAAAAAAAAATAAAAAAAATAAAATAAATAAAATTGAAAAGAAATAATTTCAGAAAGTGATAAATGGAAAAACCCAAAACATAAATTTCCTACGGGAAAAAATTCCCATAAAAACTTTTTTTAGGCCTATCTTAAAAGGAACAAAATTTTTGGGGGAAGTTCACGTGATTTAAACATTGTTATGAAAATTGCGATAAAAAATCTGTATATTAAAATTCCCGACATTTTCCAAAATGGGGTAAAAACAGAGATTTACAAAATTTGTATCCAAAACCGATGGAGACTGAATAAATTGCTTCTGGATCTCTAGGAATATTATACCGATGCTGTTCACCGTTTACCCTAAAATAAGAAAAAAACCCGAAAGTGAGCGCTGTTTCGTCTCCGCCCAGCCCCGCGACTCCCTAAAGTAATTTTTTTATTTTCTAGTTTTGTTCATTGATTAATAATTTCATAATAGCTAGCCCGTTCCCAGACACCACACAATCCGTTCACCCCCACATCCCGCCTATTGTATAAAAGGTATTAAGCTGATTTTTTTCAGATCGACAAGATCCTGTGTGGGTCGCTTTAATCTTTTGATTCACGGGTTGTATGCGTATCTCAAAAAAGATAAAGCGAATCCAATGTAAGAACGCCGTTCTAATAATGAAGACGTTTTTATTTACCGTACTGTAGGGATGGTACTTGTAGACAATAGTTTTTTTAGCCACTATTTACAACTATAGAGTTTATTGAAAACAAACAATTTGTAAAATCACAAGCATGTCAAAGAAAAGTTTTTGTCGCATTTTTACAAAAATCTTCACTAGTAAAGTTGATATTATATGATAAAAACAAATTGTCATAATAATCCAAGTAATTGTTTAAAACAAACGCGCATGTAGTTAACAGAAAAAGGGTATGCATTCATGTTTCCTGACATCGTTGAAACGTGGGGCGAGAACATTGCGTCGTAAACCAAAAATTTGGGTAATGTGCATTGGAAATTTTTCTTAAGATTAAAAAACGGGTCAAAAACCCCTTCAAAAGAAAAAACTATCATTTTAGCTTGACAAGGCCCCTTTTTTAAAGTCGTTTTTAAATTTTTTTGATTCACGGGTTGAGTTCTGAAAAACCAACAAAAACCAAAAAAAGAAACACGAACCAAAAAAATTACCGTCGTATAAATTTTTGTTTTAACGAAAAAAGGGAAAACGAGAGAATGCCAGTATGGAAATAAATAATGATGCAAAAGATCCGATTGCTACGATTTTAGAATAGAGTCGACGCTTCATGCGGACGATGGCATCAAACTGCGGTAAAGTGGCTAAAATTGTGAGTGATTTAAAAAAAGTTTGGTTGAATGTAAATCGCAAATAATCCCCGGGTTTACCCCGCTAATAAACGACACATGCTCCCATGTGGGGAAAAAAGATGTTTTGATTCGATAAAGGGTTTTTAAAACGTCCTTTGGGGGAAAAAAAGCATAAGAATAGGGATTGTGATGGTGCAATTTTCTTTTACGAAAATATTTCCAAAAACCCCCCCCAAAAAATTTTTCGTGAGGGTGGGAGGGGTTTACTGTTCGTGAGTTTTCAAAAAATGCAAAACAGTTACTATGTTTTTGTTAATGTCAGGGTCAGCTAGTTACAACCGATTTAGAACTTTTTAATATTTTAGATTATGACCGGGCAGTGACGTAACAAACCCCCCCCCCCCCACCTTCCACCACTCTACGCTGCAAGAAAACGACACACGAAATATGTATTTAAATTGGTCGAGGTAAAAGGAATTATTCCCTTCTTTCGCAGAGGCAGAGTGCACAAGAGGAGATTTAACACGGGATTTTTTTTTCCCAAATTTAAAGGTTTCTGAGAAAAGGGCTGTACATGACAACAGTCACTCAACGCTCACAGCACAAAAAACGAACATCCACATCTTCCCGTGATAAATTTGTTTTTTGTAAGATTTTTTCTTGTCTGTTCAGTCCCAACGGCCCAACGACCCCAAAAAATTGAGCTGTAATTGTAAATTTTATAATTATCAAATCTAAAAAAACGAGTTCATTGTTGCACCATTTGATTCCCGGGAAATTATGGATTGTAACTTGAAAAATCTATGCAATAAAATATGTTAAAATTGAATGAGTTCTTGAGCTTCGAAGCAACAACGAGACGAAAATACCCAAACGAGGTATTTATTTTTACTTTTAATGTTGATATAGGTAGTCTGTAAAAATCTCAAATCCACTGTGCGCGTTCATTATCCTAAAAATTTTTTTGTTTTCGTGTTGTTCGTTTCGTGTGCAATTATAAACAATAAATTAATGTAGTTTTTAGAACAGGTAACATTTTATTAGAGGAATCCTAAAAAAAAAAAAAAGGATAAAGTAATGCTTTTCTAACAAGTTAAACGACAAGCAAAAAGAGTCTATGAATTTTTAGTTGATATTTTGATTTTCCCGGTAGTGGGGAGCTTCAGTAAATTTCTACAGGCACGACTTTTTTTAAATTTTTTGTTTTTTATTTATTGTTTTTTTATTAATTTAAGTCTATCCATCCCGTTAAAAAAAATGATTTTCAATTTAAAGGGGACAAATTTTTTCCCGCAATTTGCGCCTATAGAGCCCAATAGTATGCAAACCCCGGCTTGCTACTATTTTTTTTTTTGGCGTTTTTGGATTTAATAGGAAACTTCGCATACGCTTTTTTAGACGCATTGTTGGATAGCGTAATTTTTTAAAAACGAAAAAAAAAAAGTAAAATTGCGATTTTCAGACAAATTTTTTTTAGATTGCGCTCAAAAACGTGGCAGTTTTTGAGATTTGAAGGTCTCTAGAAAAATTTTTTCGCAATTTGGGGTATCGGTTTAGCCGGATCGGGTTTCAAACACACAAAAATACAGAAAAGAAAGAAAAAAAAGAAAAAATATTCCGGATTTTTTTTTTCCGTGTAGTAAAATGGAATTTTTTGCTTCGCTCGCTACGCGCATCCAATATAATTCAGCGCATTTGTTGTTGGGAAACTAAAATTTATTTATTTATCGTTATCCCACTTTGAAGCAGATAGTAAAAATAGAAATACAATTTTGGTTTTAGGCATGTATGTATTTTTTTGTTGCTAAAGTAAAAAAATTTCCGACCCCTTAAAAACATGTTTATTTCTTTTAAACAAAACAAATTAAAGGAATGAGCGAATGAAGACTTAAAATTTTTTTCAACTATAAAAATTACGTATTAAATACTATTACGTTACGATTGTAATGATTTTCATTTATACTATTTCGAAAGCCTCTTTTAAAATCTACAAATCTTCTAAAAAGGACCAAAGAATTTATTTGCCCAAAAAGTATTTTCAAATAGGCGCGTAATAATGTTCGAGTTAGTTTGTGAAAGTGATAAACTTTCGGCGGCGCATTACGTAGTTACGGTTTTTCTAGGTGGGGGGTGTGTCGTTGAATTAACTTGAGTGGCACCTCTATGGACGCTCGTATGAACTTCATGTGTAGCCACGAGGGAGCGAAACTCGGAAGCGCTCGTAGTAGCGTTGAAATGAACTTGATGGTGTGAGGGAAATGTTTTTGGTACAATATTTAACAGGGCGGACGCTTAGCTAAGGATGGTTTAACTCAAAGATATTACGAAAAGGTGAATACTAATGACCTTTAACAAATAACTGCATCTCTACCACTAAACACGTGGTTGATAAGAAGTGCGAACCCAGGACAAAAACCGATATTAATAATCCCATGCATTAAATTGTAGGGGTTTTGGGATTTAATTGAACATGTGTGACACTACGTAGACTGACTATATTAGAATGGTGAATATAAGACCACAACAAGTAATGCACCTTACCACGTAAAGCACGTGTTATGATAAGAAGTGGGCGCAACCCGGACAATAACCGTATTTAAAAATCCCCATGTATTAAGTTTTAGGACCCGGGATATTCAGGGGGGAAAATATTGTGACACTTTTGTAGAAAATAGACTGTATTTCTGAATGGTGAATATAAAGACCATCAACAATAACTGATCTTCACCACGTAAAGACGTGTGATATGTAAGAAGTTCGCAAACCCCGGGCAAAACCCATATTAAAAATCCCCAGCTATTAAGTTGTAGGGGCCAGGGTACATTTAACATATTGTGACACTTTGTAGAATAGACTTCATAACTTAATGGTGAATACTAATGACCATCCAACAAGTAACTGCACCCTCTCACCACGTAAAGCACGTGTGATATGATAAGAAGTGTGGCGCAACCCAGGACAATCCGTAGTTAATAATCCCATCATTAAGTTGTAGGGACCAGGGATATTCATTGAACATATTGTGACACTACGTAGACTAGACTATATTACTGAATGGTGAATACTAATGACCATTCAACAAGTAACTGCATCTCTCACCACGTAAAGCACGTGTGATATGATAAGAAGTGTGGCGCAACCCAGGACAATAACCGATATTAATAATCTCCATGCACAGCCGCAGAATGGACGAGTTGAGCAAGTAGGAAGACAACAGCTGGTCGCCGGCCAATCCTTAGTTGCGGCAACCTATTCCGTCAAAACGTCCGCCCGTCCGTGATTGACAGACTGTGAAAGTGTCGCACTGGCCTAATTTGACCAGTCCAAGTAATGAGTTGGCCAGAGATTCTGGCAGATACCGGACCCTATTATGTCAGAGCAGACATTTAGTCCACCGAATAAATAATTTAATTACGAAATTTGTATATTCAGAAACAACATGGTGGATCTTGCCAACTGGGTTAATGCATGGTGATCGAAATGTTTCTACAAGTGAAATGGATAAATTTAATTAACGGTACTTTTCATTCTTTCTATGTACATTGTGTTTTAGAGAAAGAGTTGGAATGAATTACATAATTTACCGGACCTAGTTGTTGGGACATAAAGATTATTTAGAAACCTTATCTTGGTTTTATAGTAGGCGACTATGACGTAGTGCTTTGACATAAATTTAAAAGGTGACTACACCGGGGATTGAACCCGGGACATTGGCGGTCCGGGCCATGCTCTTACCAAAATGAACTATACAGCCAACAAATTTAATTCTGTCTATTATCTCTGGTGTAGTCACTTCTTGTAATTTCTGTTTTAAGAACTAATATATATATATATATATATATATATATATCGCTCTATGATTGTGTGATTCCTCGCATTAATATACGAATAAACGATGAAATTTATTTCTAGAGTATTTTCATTGTAACATAAGAAGAGGCTTGCATTAGGGCTTGACCAATCTTGAATATATGTTAAAGTGACAGTAATTTCAAATACAAATTTTGACCAATTTAAATATAACATGAAACTATAAATATACGTCTCTCTCTCTCTCTCTCTGAACCTACCGGCCGGTCATGATATTCAAAGCCAAAACCTTCAACGTAAGTTTTGGATAAACGA
>JAMZAV010010718.1:0-22102 GCA_024449915.1 Sweltsa coloradensis
GATGAAACCTGAACCGAGCGTATTGAACCCGAGCCCGAACCTTTATTAAACGAGGGGCGGAGCGACTGAGTGTCTCCATTCAACTCAAACGGCTTCATTCTGTGATTCTGTCTGTCTGTACGTCGAAAATCAGCCGAACCGCTGAACAGATTGCGCTGAAATTTTGAACAGACATCCGATACGAGTTTACTAAGAACTGTTAACAAAATCAGCTTGATCCACAGCGATTTAAGCCTACAATAAATAAAAATGTGATTTTTAATAATATCAATGGCATTTGTTTCGTAGCAGTTAGCGGTATACGTGGTTGACTTGGCCTGCATCCCAGCAAACACAAATTCTTAATTTGGCATCCAAACGGCACCCACTTTTTATTAATGTGGGTGACGTATTGTCAACACAGCAAGTTACCGAAACGCTGAATTTATGGCCCCTTTGATGTTAACAATACAGTAGCAGAACATGGCAACAAACTGTCACCAAAATGCTATCCGATCAGCAGCCAAGTGGCACATGCAACGACATGCAATTCCCAATCTCGTCACTAGAACGGCACTCTTTCGGCAACGTATCATCCGTAGCGCGATCCAGGAGCAAAATATGTAACTATAAAAACAAAACAAAAAGATTGATTGATATAATATCGGTTATATATATAGGTATTTCATAGTAATTTCTGACACCAGTCGATAGACTGTAGGTGGATACACATCACATATTAATTGCAAGTAATTATAAAGTTTCAAGTTACGTGTCTCGAACTCGATCCAGCAGGGACTCTCCATCTGTAAGCCAAGCCTTTAACCGTTGCGCCACGACGAAGCTTGAACGTGAGTGGGCATAATCACCTATAGATACAACAGCAAATCGACTTGACTGAATTGTAGTTATTGTGCGCTTGCTCTGTGGCCTATCTGTATCGCCTTTTAACTATTTTGGATGTGTTATGTTCAGTATATTATTATACTAATGGTGTACAGTATATTTTTATTGTGGGTACAGTAAATAATATTATTCCATGTGAGTTCTGTTTTAAAGCGCATGTTCGAAATTTTGTTCTTGTTGTTGATATAGGTCGGGGCGGGTGCATCTGCATAAATAAATTATGGGCTGTCCGATGCGATGCTGGATGATACGTATTAAAGACAACGGTACTAAGTCTATTGCCATATGCAACCAAAATTAAATGACTTCATGAGAGATCTTCATATCTTTTTGTCTCAGTTGGTAAAAAGTGAAACTTGTCTTCTCTCTACACGTTGTTGCAATTTTCAATTTAACTGCATTACAAGAGAAAATGTTAGCAGGCCAAAAAAGCTACAGAACTATCTGCTTAAACAATTCAATGGTGGTACGCTTGTGGCTCCGTGGCGGTAACCGAAAATTAATAATGTATTCATTATCATGGTGCTTGGATAATGGATATAATACATACAACTCGTGTTGAAAGATCTTTATGGTCTAGATTGATTTGATTTCAGTAATAATTCCAACATGCTTTTTTGTTTCACTGGCTAAAATTAGCAAATTATATATTGCCTTACTGTATTGTACATGTATACAAGCATACACAATATAAATGGTTCCAATATACATATACTAAACAGCAATTAATAACAAAACGTGAACACCAAATGAGCATGAATATAATAAAACATCTCTCTTCTTTTCTTTATATAATAAAAGTTATAGTATGCCATTTGAGTGCCGTATTAAGGTCCAAAGGGCAGACTGTACGGCAGTAAAAGGGTATCGGTTTGGTAGACAATTGACAGTGCCCGATCGGTAACAATCTGGTGCCGGTTATTAATACAAGAATTCATGCAACGCAAGGGGAAAAGCAGATAACGGAACGGTGACGAGACGGCAATCATGAAAACACGCGAAACGGCACACGGCAGTAAATTGACATGTGTGGTAACAAACCGGCACCGATTAGTTACAAAAGTGAATTTGTGTGTTTGCTGGGATGGCCTAGTGGTAACCATTTAGACTACCGCACGGATGGATGGGGTTCGATACCCGTCAGTTCTAACTTTTTTTTATATTTTAAACCCACATATTATTTTTGAGGGGTGTTAAATGGGAAATAAAAATTAGGTAATTTCGTTTTATCTTGGAAATTTGTTAATGTTTCACGCTAATACGTTTTGAATACGATTCGCATTTTGAATGTTCAATTTAAATAATTATTGTGGCAAGCAGAGTGAGTTCCTGTAAGGTGACCAGATGGTCCGGTTTTAGAAGTCAAAACACTTGGCTAACTTACTCGTTTAACAACGACTTTGGCGTTTCCCTAGTTAAACGAGGGAGCGGAGCGACTGAGTGTCTCCATTCAACTCAAACGACACTTATTCTGTGATTCTGTCTGTCTGTCTGTACGTCGAAAATAAGCCAACCGCTGAACAGATTGCAATGAAATTTTAAACAGACATCCGGTACGAGTGAACTAAGAACTGTTTAAGCCTACAATAATAAAAATGTGATTTTAATAATATCAATGGACATTTGTTTCGTAGCAGTTAGCGGGACATGGTAGACGTGGCCTGCATGGCCTAGTGGTAACCATTTAGCCTACCGCACGGATGGATAGGGTTCATACCCGTCAGTTCGAACTTTTTTATATTTTTACACCCACATATTATTTTTGAGGGGTGTTAAATGGGAAATAAAAATTAGGTTATTTCGTTTTATCTTGGAAATTTGTTAATGTTTCACGCTAATACGTTTTGAATACGATTCGCATTTTGAATGTTCAATTTAAATAATTATTGTGGCAAGCAGAGTGAGTTCCTGTAAGGTGACCAGACGGTCCGGTTTTAGATGTCAAAACACTTGGCTAACTCACTCGTTTAACAACGACTTTGGCGTTTTCCCTAGTAAATACAAAACCTGAACCCGAACTGGACCCGAATTCTCAATTTGTTAAAACCTGAACCCGAAACTGAACCGATATTTTTACTAACGCTGAACCTGAACCCGAACTCGAACCGAAATTAATTTCGGTTCGACTCCCTGGTTCCGTCCCGCTATCTGCTACTAAACAAAATGGTATCGATATTTAAAAAATCACATTTTCATTTATTGTAGGATTAAATCGCAATGGATCTCGCTGATTTTCTTAACAGTTCCCAGTAAACTCGTACCGGATGTCTGTTTAAAATTTCAGCGAAATCTTTTCAGCGGTTCAGCTGATTTTCGACGTACAGACAGACAGACACACAGAATCACAGAATGAGAGCCGTTTGAGTTGAATGGAGACACTCAGTCGCTCCGCTCCCTCGTTCAACCAGGGAAACGCCAAAGTCGTTGTTAAACGAGTGAGTGAGCCAAGTGTTGAGTATCCGGGAACATCCCCTTTCCTCCCCTATACCTAAGGCTGTATCTAGTCCAGTATTGGGAATGGGGCCCACTCACTCGTTTAACAACGACTTTGGCGTTTCCCTAGTTGAGTCACTCGGGACACCGGTACAAGTGTTCTGACTTCTAAAACCGGTCCGTCTGGTCACCTAAATTAAACTGGAACTCACTCTGCAACAATATATTTGTTAAATTATACATTAAAATGGTGAACCGTGTTCAAAACGTATTAGCGTAAAACAACAAATTTCCAAGATAAAACAAAATCACCTAATTTTTATTCCCCATTTAACACCCCTCAAAAATAATGTGGGTTTAAAAATATAAAAAAGTTCTAACCATCGGGCATCGAACCCCGACCCTCCGTGCGGTGAGCTAAATGCTTACCACTAGGCCATGCCAGCCACGCAAATTCGTCCCGCTAGCTGCTACTTAACAATGCTATCGATATTTTTAAAAAAATCACATTTTTATTTATTGTAGGATTAAATCGCAATGGATCTAGCTGATTTTGTTAAAAGTTCTCAGTAAACTCGTACCGGATGTCTGTTTAAAATTTTAGCGAAATCTGTTCAGCGGTTCAGCTGATTTTCGACGTACAGACAGACAGACAACCAGACACACAGAATCACAGAATAAGAGCCGTTTGAGTTGAATGGAGACACTCAGTCGCTCCGCTCCCTCGTTTAATAACAATTAATTTTTTAATTCTCAAATTAATCAAATAAATCAAATATTTTAGGTGATAAGCTATAGCTATTAGTTTTATCAACTAAGTAATAATTACAAAACCGTGATTCTGCAAGAAATAACAAAGTAACGCTGAAGCCAATTTCGCTCGACAATACACTTTCTGCAATCAGCATTGCTTCAATCATCGAAATGGCCATACAGTTAATCAATAGTAATTCTTTTACCTGAAGCAGCTGAGAATGCATGGACATGTATTCACAGAGTTGTGTAGTATACACTATACAGGTGTTTTATATACTAGGGAAACGCCAAAGTCGTTGTTAAACGAGTGAGTTAGCCAAGTGTTTTGACTTCTAAAACCGGACCATGTGGTCACCTTACAGGAACTCACTCTGATTGCCACAATAATTATTTAAATTGAACATTCAAAATGCGAATTGTATTCAAAACGTATTAGCGTGAAACATTAAAACAAAATCACCTAATTTTTATTTCCCATTGAAACACCCCTCAAAAATAATATGTGGGTATAAAAATATAAAAAAGTTAGAACTGACGGGTATCGAACCCCATGCATCCGTGCGGTAGGCTAAATGGTTACCACTAGGCCATGCAGGCCACGTCAACTTCGTCCCGCTGACTGCTACGAAACAAATGCCATTGATTTTATTAAAAATCACATTTTTATTTATTGTAGGCTTAAATCGCAATGGATCAAGCTGATTTTGTTAACAGTTCTCAGTAAACTTGTACCGGATGTCTGTTTAAAATTTCAGCGCAATCTGTTCAGCGGTTCGGCTGATTTTCGACGTACAGACAGACAGAATCACAGAATGAGAGCCGTTTGAGTTGAATGGAGACACTCAGTCGCTCCGCTCCCTCGTTTAATAATAATAATAATATAAAAATATATATAATAATAATATATTATAATATAATAATATATATAATAATAATATAATAATATATATAATAATAATATATTATATATATAATTCTTTCTCTCGATCTTACAAGATTGAGCCGTTGAACATAGGCTGCTGACTCCATGGACTATGGAGTGTCACCAATCACTTGCTGTGGTGCATTTTCACATTTACCATAACATATAGACTGTTCTTAGCCAAATTTAGGCATTATGAAATACTAGGGAAACGCCAAAGTCGTTGTTAAACGAGTGAGTGACCTATGTGTATAGTATCTGGTATCATTCCCCATACTGGGCTACATCGAGCCTTAGATGGGAGAAAAGGCGATGTTCCCGGGTACTCAACACATGGCTCACTCACTCGTTTAACAACGACTTTGGCGTTTCCCTAGTTCCCTAGTTTAGAACATTTAAAATGCGAATCATGTTCAAAACGTATTAGCGTGAAACATTACCAAATTTCCAAGATAAAACAAAATCACCTAGGTTTTATTACCCATTTAACACCCCTCAAAAATAATATGTGGGTGTAAAAATATAAAAAAGTTCGAGCTAATGGGTATAGAACCCAACCCTCCGTGCAGTAGTCTAAATACTTACCAATAGGCCATGCAAGCCACGTAGTTATTGTCCCACTAGCTGCTACTAAACAAATGCTATAGATATTTTAAAAATCACATTTTAATTTATTGTAGGATTAAATCGTAATGAATCTAGCTGATTTTGTTAGCAGTTCTCAGTAAACTCGTACCGGATGTCTGTTTAAAATTTCAGCCCAATCTGTTCAGCGGTTCGGCTGATTTTCGAACGAACAGACAGACAGACAGACAGAATCACAATGAGAGCCGTTCGAGTTGAATGGAGACACTCGGTCGCTCCGCTCCCTCGTTTAATGATTGTGCTCTTCTAAATTATATTATTATGCCTCTGTCTATTGTTCAACAGATTTATAGCAGTCCGCGGTGGAACACTATATTAGGGCGCTGGTCCGAAGCGTATGGCTCTAAAAAGACGTGGGTTCGAGTCCCGTATAAAGCATGGGATATTTGCTATCGTTTTTCATCATCATCTATCAACACTCAAACGAGACAAAAATATGAGACGGTAGGTAACAAAAATCATCATCATTAACAGATATTTTAAGATATTGTTGCTTTTCTTTTATACGGATTGTTTATCAGGTACTTGTTGAATTTACGGTTAGTTTCTTTCACGCCAAAGTCACACCATCCACAAACCATTTTGTAAACATCTGAAGCTGTCGTTCTAGCATGAGAGCAAGAAATATTGACACCAACGAGTGTAATTCATGTGGTCATACAAGGCAAACCAAGGAAGCATTTCAGCAAGGGAGCGCCTTCTCCCCGCACATCCGTGGTCTGCGTGATAAGAAGTAATGCGCGCCTGTCCTTGAACTGTAAACTAACATTATTCAATAAAATAAAACATTCGAAACCTTTCATTTCCGTGAACGTATTTTGTAGGTCATAAATACACCATATCAAGAACAATTACAACTACCGGTACTTGATTTGTAGTTGCTCAGATATGCTTTAACCCCTTAGCATACCATTAATACACACAGTCTGTTTTGCATGAAATACTATTTAAAATAGAAATTATGGGGGAAAAAATAAATTCAAAATTTTCTTCCCCTTTTCAGATTAAAAAAAAAATTATCCCACATTGACATTAAAGCACCCACCAAATTTCCCCCCCCCCCCGTTTCTTCCTCCCCTTTCCACCCTTCCCTTCCCTTCCTCCTATCTTAAAAATAGGCCCAAGTTTAGTATTTTATTTCCCCTTAATGGAAATTTTTGGCAGATTTCATCCGATAATGACATAAATCTCCCATAACCACCCCCCCCCCCTCCCCAAGTAAAGCACGTTGGAACTCCCCCCACATATTTTTATCATTCCAAAAAAGGAAACAAATGAAAATGATATTGTTTCCCCATCTGTTAATCCTTTCCAGCCTTGACATCACTAACCCCTTACAGACTACTACCCCTCTGCCCATCCCCCCCCCCATTTTACCAACTACCCCCCCCCCCCTCCCCGATTTTTTTTTTATTACCTTTAGGTCATTTGTTTGGATCTTATTTGATAGTGACATTTAGCCACCTAAAAACACCTTCCAAAGTAGTCCTTCCCCCTCCACACCCCACTGTCTACTTATCCCCCTTTCCTTCCTTTCCAAACCCCCCCCCCCCATGTTTTGGATGAAATTCTAAAAAAATAAAAATAACTCTTTTAGGGTCTTTAGCCAAGCCTTTTAGGTAATTTGATTGGTTCTCATCCGATCTTGACATTTTCCTCCCCCCCTCCCCCATCCACTCTTGGTCACTATTCCAAAGGATAATTTCCCCCAAAAAACTTTCTAAAAAAAAATCCCCACAATTTTTAATATTCTAAAAAACACACAATATATTAAAAACCTGATTTTCCTCAAAAGTCATTGATTTACATGCCATCCACTATTGACAAAGCAACACCCCCTGACGCCCGTCTGGCAGAAGTGGTAGTATGGTCTCGACGGGATTTGAATCCGGGACCTCCCGAATCAGAGTCGCAAGCTTAAATAACAAGTTCTAAGGTTGGTCCGGTTGAGCCTTGTTCAATCTGACGTCAACCATGTCTCCAACGAGTTGGGTCGGTGTTTCCTAGTTTAAACTCCCGTCTTTGGTTGGCCATTCTTTGTTAATTTCTCTCCATTTTTTGGGATAGGCCTACTCTTCTTTTCTTATTTTGCTGTCTTATGAGTTTAGTGCAGTAACTCATTTCTAGATAGCTTACGTCGAAGATTAACTGGCCTTTAAATTAATAATCTCTCACACTTACACAATAAAGACGTGTGCACATCCCATTTATCGTTTTATTAAGTTGACAAAAATAACTCTAAATGGTAAGGATGGTATTTGACGGGTTAAATTATAATTTGATTAAATGACATCAAATCTGAAAAGCATACATTTCTGAACATACATTTTAAATAATGTCTCATTTCCGTTTACATATTTAAATATATTTCATATAAATGCTTCAAAAGCATAAGCTTATTAACATATAAGGCAAGGTATTTGTTAACACAAAATAATTGTCTGTGCGCTGTTATCAGTCTCGTCTTCAACAGCTTTTCATACATATGAGGTACTACTTCTGTTATTTTGAAGTTTATCGCTATTAGTTAAAACAATAATTAGTCGTTTTAGTCAATGCACAGGTGTAATCTTTTAATAACTGGTAGGTACTCTATATAGACCAGAAAGAAGGATTCGACCATCCAATTTACACGGTGCAGCTCCACGGTCAAAGTAATTTCGTCCAACAAATAATATCCTTGTACCACGGTACAACCCTATACTAAATGGTCAGCTACTGCTACTGATGCATTACTTATAATATCCTTGTACCCTCACTAACTACTACAACTACTTACTAACTAAAACACTCACTTGTCGAATGAAATGTTTCAGTTATCGTGTTACCAACATTGATTTGAAGTTGCGATGGAACAATAGGGAACGTTAACTACTTATTTTAGCCAATCGTTGAGGCAACGTTAAACATAATATGCTAACGGAATAACTGTTAATGTATGTGTATATAGAGTAATGTAAATAAAATCGTTTGTAAAGGCCTACCTATTCGGAATTCGAGTAGAAATAATCAAAAGTGTCAAACAGTACTTTGAAGCAACTTACTCACTCTCACTTAACAAACACGAGTAATCTACAATTTTAATTTCCTCGCGTTAAAAGTCGTCCTATGTTGGTAGAATTTAAATTAATGTATGATATTTCCATCCGAAAAAAAGTGTGATATTAAGTTCATTCGTAATAAGCATGTGCAAAATCCTACCAGTATACACATTACTTTGACAGTATAGTTTAATTATTAAAGTAGGTAGCACTCCGCATACAACGCCAGATGCCACAGATTGGACATACACAGCACAACACACAAAACTGTAGGTGTGACGATGACGGCATTCAGGAATAGCAGTAGTTTGAGTTGTAGGAAGTAATTTGCAATTTCAATTTTTTACTAGTGGCTTACATGTCTTAGGCTTGCGAAAAATCCTGTGGTTATTATATTGCGTAAGAAAGCAATATAATATTTTCGACAAGATTTAGATAAAGGAGATAGTTTGATTTGAATAAATCGGTATTTGATATCAGGCCCTACATTAAGCAGAATATTTAAGCTGAAAAAACAATGCTTCGCATTTATTTGCCTCATAAATATAAGATTACAGTAATATAAACATGCAATATAACTGTCTTGCAAGTATTACATGGCGCAAAGCAAATTAAGTAACCATAATAAAAGAACACGCAAATAGAATTATCGGTTTATAAATAAATAGTCTAATTCTTGACAGGATCGTGGACTCATGAAATAGGCTAATAAAGAACAATCATAGTGACACAAATTGCACACGACATAAAAAAGTTGTCAGACTAGAAGAAAATGATGGCAAGTCTGGTTCGTAAGCCAGGCTTGAATGTTAATTATGACTCCTGTCCGCCGAGTTTGTCTCTTCCCATGATGCATTACGAGTGATCCGCGCACGCGACGCCAGCGCCACGCAGTGCCATCTCACGGTACTAGTATCACAAGCCACTCGATTCAGTTTACTATAGGTATCTACCCTACTACATTGCAGTACTAGTACAGAAGCACTACTCTAAAATACCTCTAGAAACGAAACATCTCACATTTTTTGGTACAAGCAGGCAACATAACTTATATTCTCTTCGGTAGACCATACTCTATCAACTTTGGCTGGTCTTAAACCTGGTAAATGACATTGGCTCTTTGGAGGTCTTTGGGAGGTCAAAGGCCTCGAGTGTGACCTTTTTTATTTTATTTATATCTAATTATTGGTTCGTCCCAGATAGACTTTACGTAAATAACAGCTATTTAACTACATATTACCCTAAGACCCACGTATAGGGTACACACAACTACGTCACGCATCCTGCTTTGAGCCAACTGATGGACAAGCAACCATCGGTTCGCAAGTGGACGCCTGCTGAACGTCGCACAACTTATCACGCTCCAACTTTTATCCTATTCATTATTGGGGAAAAACTTAAGAGCAATAATATTTAGAAAATAATATCATTCCTTCTAATAGCGATTACTTTGAATTTTTAGACGGCCGTTAACTTGTTATTTCGATGTACATTTAAAATAAAATTTAAGACTTTTACTTGTTACTTACAAAATTAAATTAAACAAGTTCAATTGACAAAAACCTAGTGATCGGATTTTGACAAGACCTCTTTAAAAATATGCATTAGTTTGTTTAGACAAGAAATAAATAAACTTTCTAAATAGAAAGTGCACAGAACGAAAATTTACAGCATAGTGTAATATGCATGGTATGCGTTTTCATCTAAAATACGCACTTTTGACGCTCAGATGAGCCGTGAAAAACTGCACGCTATGCTGTAAATTTTTGTTCGGTGCCTTTTCTATCTAGAAAGTTAATTTATTTCTCGTCTAATTTAAATTAGATGCATATTTAGAGAGAATTTTTTTTGAAATCGATCAGTAGTTTTGTCCCAATTGAAGTTGAAAAGACTTAAAGTTTTGGTAATTTTGTCATTAAAAAGCTGCCCTTTGTTAAAACAAGCAAAGGGTTCTTAAAAAAATCAAAATAATCGCTATTAGAAGAAATGATTTTTTTGTTTTTTTATTCCTAGTTTTGTCCAAAAATAAATAGGATAAAAGTTAGAGGTGATATTTTTGCGCCGTTTTATCAGGCGTCAACTTGCGAATGAGGATGCTTGTCCATCGAAAATTCGGCGAGCTGTGAGTCACGTGAGTGTTCCCTAAAAATTTGGGGTTTCGAGCCCCTTTGGGGTAAACTTTTATTTTTTTGCAGTCGCAAAACACCAAGTTGGAATTTCGCTAAAACGTTAAGTCGAGATGGGAAATTTTTTGTTTTTGAATATTCGATTCCCCCCCCCCCCCCCCCCGCTAACGACCCCGACCCCCTCAATTCCCCCCCCCCCCTCCCCCCCTGGGCAGGGTATGCCCAGCAGGGGCCTGCTGCGCTACACCCCGGGGTTAAAATTTGGTTTTTCCAAAATTATTTTTGGGGTTGACGCACCCCCCTTTTTTGTATAAGAAAATACAGGGTTTTTATAACTTTTTTTCTAAAGTTTATACATATGTTTACTTTCCCTTTTTGGTGTTAACCGGTAAACTGAGGTTTAAATTATCAATTACATTCAAGTAACTAGAATGATAATTAACTTTTAGCATTCATTTTTACCACAGTACAGTGGGCAAAATTTTGAAATAGGTATCACCTGGGGAGTTTTGATTGATTAAAAAAATAGTTTGGTACTCCGAAAATTCCCGGATAGCTGGAAGACCATGTCATTGATTTAAATTTTGATAACGCGGTTGCATTTTAATTGCTAAATTCATTACTAGTTACCCCGAATAAATATTTTTTTGATTTTAGCTTTTAAATTAAATACCCTTTAAATGAATGAAACTGTTGTGCATGTGAAAAACTCTGTTTTATGGAAATTCACGATTGAGCATTCCAAACTCATACCAAAAGAACCCTCATACAACCCCTGTTTTACCCCTTGCATGTTGAACAATGCAAAGAAAAAATTTCAAATATACTATAACACGTAGCTACACGTTCTAAATTTTTTACTGACATTGGGGAAAAAATGGCAGATGACATCTTAAAAAAGAGACAACCTTATTTGAAACTTTTACCTTCTTAAAAACCAACCCTGTACACAGAAAAATCTATTTTCCTCTATCCAGTTTTACTGAAACAGAAAAACTCTTGTACAAACCCAAAATTTGATAAAAAAAAATACAGCACCAGGAAAACATAACTCCAAACAAAAAATAAAGCTCTGAAAACCCCTAAATTTAAAAACCCAAAATTCCACTAAAACAAAGTTTTTCAACCGGTATATTCCCTAGTGAATACAAAAATCAATAATCACACCTATTCAAAAAAAGGAGATAAAAGAAACATCTCATACAGACCCAAAACCCTACCAAAAAAAATCTTCTAAAATACCGAAAAAGCAATAAAAAAAGAGTTTTTGGGAGTCCTAGAAAGTAACAGATATTCTCTCCAAAAACCATACGTTTTGCAAGGGGAAAGAGCACAGAAAATGCAATTATAAATTTAACGGGGAGATTCACTTGGCAATCAACCTCATAAAAAACTTCTAGTAATTTTTTTTGACCCAGCAAAAACATTTGACACGGTTCCCCCAAAAAACTTATTAAAAAAAATTGAAAATATGGAATCGGGGGATTTCACTAGAATTTAAACAAAGGGTTATCTGTAAAAAAGACAGCATACGAAAGATAAAAAATTCCCAAATTCACCCCGAGAAATTAAAAACGGTGTTTCCCCAAAGGGATGTGCTTGGGCCCTTCTGTTAACAATTTACATTAACGACCTATGTAATGCTAAAAGGGGCTTGCATTTTAAGTTTTTCAATGACACTGTCTTAATGATTGGGAAAAACGGAATGAAAAAATCAACGGCTGAGGCACTAATAGTAAGCTGTTAAGCTGAAAAAATTTTGCCTTTTTTTAGAAAAGCATGAATTTAGCATGCTAGCTAATACCAATTATTCATTTTAAGATGTGGGGGAATCAATTTTTACCCCGAGGATACTGAGAGGGCAAAAATTTAAAATGGGGCCCCCACTCCACATCCTAATGTTTTACCGCTTAACTTGGGAAGCAAATAGTAGATAACCCTTTTTGGGGTCATTTTTAATTAATTTTGGAAAGGCCATTCATATAGTAACACTCACGTGTTCGTTAGGTCAAGGTCAAAGGTCAATTTTGACCAAAATGGTGAACAAAATAGCATGCACAATCGTTTGTTTTCTACCTCATTTAAGAGAATACTCAACCTCAAAATGATGTATATTTGTATCACGAAGGCCGCCAAGATGACCAACATAGCCAAGATGACCACGCTGAGAGGTCAAATCCAAGATGGCCACCATTCTACCGGCTTAATGATTATACACACCTAGCTTGGGTAGCAATTAGAGTAGAAAGGCCTTTAAGGTGTCATTTCCAATTAATATTGGGATGCTCATTCTTTTGGTAACAATCACGTGGTCTCCAGAATGAAAGGTCAAGGTCAAAGGTCAAGATTGACCAAAAAGTTGAACACAAAACATGCACAATTTTTTGTTTTCTACGTCATTTAAGAGAATACTCTACCACCAAATGTTTTTTTTTTAAATACGATGGCCGCTAAGATGACCAACATAGCCAAGATGGCTGCGCTGAGAGATCAAATCCAAGATGGCTGCCATTTTACCGGTCCAATGATCATTCACACTTAACTAAGGGAGCAAATATTGTGATTTAAGGTGTAATTTCTTATTTATATGGGTATGCCCAATCAATTGGTGACATTTTCATTTTTGTGATTGCCAGAACTAAAGGAATTACACTAAGGTCAAGGTCATAGGTAAAGATCGTCGTAAATTTACTCGAATCGATTGTTTAACTTATATTTTATTCAAGAACATATTCTGTCAACAATCTCCAGAACAGAAGCACAATGCGTGCACTTGAGTGCAGCTTTGGCACATCTACATCGTTTAGTGCAGCCTTTCTTACAGCCACAGTGAATCAGTTCATGGCACGAATCTGATGCTTCATGGAGAGTAGTCCAAAGATTCTGCCACCCTGTCTCTTCCTTCATCCAGCCCCAGTTGTAGGGATCTGGCAAATCTGGATCCATTATCAATGCCTGGTTCCAACAGTTGGCCTGGTAGCAAGTGCACTTAATGTGCTGCTGGAGTGCTGCCTTGGTTGGAGGAAGATTTTCTATCGAT
The DNA here is from genome assembly GCA_024449915.1 of Sweltsa coloradensis. Taxonomy (NCBI): domain Eukaryota; kingdom Metazoa; phylum Arthropoda; class Insecta; order Plecoptera; family Chloroperlidae; genus Sweltsa; species Sweltsa coloradensis. The sequence continues at coordinate 13,849 of JAMZAV010010718.1, forward strand.
CGAGACTTCTGTGTGAAGAGCTGTTTCCTGGCACCATTAACCTCCATGATGTCACTTTCGATCGTTCATCAGCACAACAAATCGTTCAATCAATGACATTGACTCTTGATTGACATCACTTGGCATGGATCCTATCCATTGGCATTGTGCCGGATTAATTGCGGCAACCATTTCGTGGACAGCTATGTACCGAAAGCTTGATCCGACACCAAAGCAATCCACAACTCATCAGGAGCTATTTTGCTGAATGAGGCTATAGTCAGTACTACCACATCAGTGTCAGCGGTACGTATGGTCACCTTCTTACATCCCTTTTGCACGGCATCTGCCAAATGCAGTAATAGACGAGTATCGGCTTCTCGTGCGAACATGGAGCTAGGTGGTCCAGTGTGACTCAGCAGGAATGCAGATAACTCCATTGCCATCTGTTGCATAAAGTCTCTTTCCCTCAACTATAGGAAAATGGACGGCTTCGTGGGACAGGAAAGCAAACAATTCGCGTTTGTTTTCATTGACTCGAAGGAAGTCTTTCCAGTTCTTTAGCATCACAGTAGAAGAAGCCCACCCGTTTCATCATTCCCTTTCCCCTCTTCTCCCTCACTGCGATTTGTTGTGCTGATGTAAGATCGAACTAGTGACATGTGACATCATGGAGGTCATGGTGCCAGGAAACCGCTCTTCACACAGAAGTCTCGATCGATAGAAAATATTCCTCCAACCAAGGCAGTCACTCCAGCAGCACATTAAGCACACTTGCCACCCAGCCAACTGTTGGAACCAGGCATTGATAATTGATCCAGATTTGCCAGATCCTTACAACTGGGGCTGGACGAAGGAAGAGTCAGGGTGGCAGCCTCTTCGGACTACTCTCCCTGAAGCATCAGATTCGTGCCGTGAACTGATCCACTGTGGCTGTAAGAAAGGCTGCCTGGACGATGTAGATGTGCCAAAGCTGCACTCAAGTGCACGGCATTGTGCTTCTGTTCTGGAGATTGTTGACAGAATTATGTTCTTGAATAAAATATAAGTTAAACAATCGATTCGAGTAATTTACGACGATCTTTACCTATGACTTTGACCTTAGTGTAATTCCTTTGGTTCTGGCGATCACAAAAATGAAAATGTCACCAATTGATTGGGCATACCCATATAATAAGAAATAACACCTTAAATCACAATATTTGCTCCCTTAGTTAAGTGTGAATGATCATTGGACCGGTAAAATGGCAGCCATCTTGGATTTGATCTCTCAGCGCAGCCATCTTGGCTATGTTGGTCATCTTGGCGGCCATTGTGATTTAAAAAAAAAAAAACAGATTTGGAGGTAGAGTATTCTCTTAAAAGACATAAAAAACAAAAAAATTGTGCATGTTTTTGTGTTCAACTTTTGGTCAATCTTGACCTTTGACCTTGACCTTTCATTCTGGAGACCACGTGATTGTTACCAAAAGAATGGGCATCCCAATATTAATTGGAAATGACACTTAAGGCCTTTCTACTCTAAATGCTACCCAAGCTAGGTGTGTATAATCATTCAGCCGGTAGAATGGCGGCCATCTTGGATTTGACCTCTCAGCGTGGTCATCTTGGCTATGTTGGTCATCTTGGCGGCTTTCGTGATAAAAATAATCATCATTTGGAGGTAGAGTATTCCTTTAAATGAGGTAGAAAACAAACGGCTGTGCATGTTATTTTGTTCACCTTTTTGGTCAAAATTAACCTTTGACCTTGACCTGGCGAACACGTGAGTGTGACTATATGAATGGGCATCTCATTATTAATTGGAAATGACACCTAAAAGGCTTTTCTACACAATTTACTTCCCAAGTTAAGCGTGTATAATCATTAGGGTCGTAGAGTGGCGGCCATTTTGAATTTGACCTCTCAGCATCCTCAGAGGTCAAATCTGACTTCCCTCCACATCTAAATATGAACATTATGGTATTAGCTAGCTATGCTAGAAGTTTCATGCTTTTCTCAAAAAGTGCACAATTCCATCAAAATGCTCAGTTAAACAGCTCTGCTATAATGAATAAAGTGGTTAAATGAAAACCTTCTAACTCTAAATTAAGACAAAACTGTGTATATAACAATGTTCTCCAAAATCAAATGGGCAACCTGCAAAACCCCAACCTTAAACTACAAATACACTGTAATCTATGTACTGGGGACACTATAAACTGCACATGTAGTGCAATAAACAAAGTAGACAACACCAGGTACCTTGGACTCATAATGGATCACATCTTCGATGAAATGATCACATTTCTTTTATAACAAAAAAACTCAGAAACACTATTTACAAATTCTACAATTTTAGAAACATTCTTTCTTTTCCTACGCTAAGAATTGTTTCAGTCAGTAGCACAATATGGGTATCTTAGGGTGGGTGGAAACGTATATGGCACATATCGAACAATTAATCATAATGCAAAAGCTGGTTCTAAAAGTAATGCTAAGAAACCACGCAATAACCATTCTCGCTTGTTTACGTAGAAAGCCGAACACTTGATATAAGAAAGCTATATGTCAAGACGTTAACCAACTATATGCACCTAAACAAAAATACTGGAAATATAAAAACAGTATCACATTGCATAAATACACGAGAAAACAGTAGCCAAAATCTTATTGGATGAGCGTAGCGAGAGAAGCGAAGATTCCATTTCACTACACTGAGAAAAAATCCGGAATGTTTTTTTTTTTCTTCTTTCTTTCTTTCTTTCTTTTTGTATTTTTGTGTGTCTGTGAACACGATTCCGGCTAAACCGATACTCCGATTGCGATGAAATTTTATGGAGACCTTCGAAATCTCTGAACTTAGAACTGCACCGTACAAAAAATCGATCAAAAAATTATTTCTCTTGAAAATCGCAATTTTACGATTTTTTTCGTTTTTCTTTTTTGTTTTTGTTTATATTTTTGTCTGTTTGTTAACACGATTCCGGCTAAACCGATACTCTAATTGCGATGAAATTTTTAGGAGACCTTTGAAATCTCTGAACTTAGAACTGCCACTTTTTTGAGCGCAATCGAAAAATCATTTCTAATAAAAATCACAATTTTACGAATTTTTTCCGTTTTTTCTTGTTTTTTCTTTTTGTATTTTTGTGTGTTTGTTAACACGATTCCGACTAAACCGATACTCCAATTGCGATTAAATTTTTAGGAGACCTTTGAAATCTCTGAACTTAGAACTGACACTTTTTTGAGCGCAATCGAAAAATTATTTCTAATAAAAATCACAATTTTAACGAATTTTTTCCGTTTTTTTCTTGTTTTTTTTTCTTTTTAGATGAGCGTTGCGAGCGTAGCGAGCGAAGCGAAGATTCCATTTCACTACACTGGAGAAAAAATCCGGAATCTTTTTTTTTTTTTTTTTTTTTTTTTTTGTATTTTTGTCTGTTTGTTAGCACGATTCCGGCTAAACCGATACTCCGATTGCGATGAAATTTTGTTGAGACCTTCGAAATCTCTGAACTTAGAACTGCCACGTTTTTGAGCGCAATCAAAAAAAAATTCTTATAAAAATCGCAATTTTAACGATTTTTTTCGATTTTTAAAAAATTTTCTTCGATTTATTGGATGAAAGTAGCGAGTGTAGCGAGCGAAGCGAAGATTCCATTTCACTACACTGTAGAAAAAAATCCGGAATGTTTTTTTTTTTTTTTGTATTTTTTGTGTGTCTGTGAACACGTTTCCAGCTAAACCAATACTCCAATTGCGATGAAATTTTATGGAGGTCTGTGAAATCTCTGAACGAAGAACTGCACGGGGGAAAAAATCGATCGAAAAGAAAATCGCAATTTTACCATTTTTTCGATTTTTAAAAAATTCTTCGACTTATAACATCTACATGCTTTTTCCAATTGTAATGATTTTTACACAGAACCTTAATTTTATGAATTAATATATTCGTGTGAAATTTGAGCGCAATCGAAAAATCATTTCTCATGATAATCGCAATTTTTACGATTTATTTCAATTTTTAACATTTCGTCCACGAATAAAACTTACATGCTTTTTCCGATTGAAATGATTTTTTTCACAGAACTTTAATTTTATGAGTTTATATATTCGTGTGAAATTTGAGCGTAATCGAAAAATTATCTATTAAAAAAAATCGCAATTTTAACGCTTGTTTCGTTTAAAAAAAATTACGTTCATCCATCAACGCGGCGGGACTTAAGCGTTTTCCTAGTATACACAGAACATCAAAAGATATCATACAAAGGCATGCTCTCTACCTAGGTCCTCGAATATACATCAAAATTACAAAGTCAATCAAAAAGCATGAATCTAAATCTACATTTAAACAAGCTCTAAAGCACTGGCTTACTTCAACATCCTCAGAAAAAATTGAAAATCTCGTTAATCTGAAAGAATAAGAATAATCAAATGATGCTATGCTAAATTTTCTCTAAGGATATCAATGCAAATAGATCAAACCAATCGTGCAAAAATTCTACTTGTTATTACGAAAAATGAAATATTTATACTTATATTCAGTTATACTAGCAATTAGTTTTAAGCATCTTATTTTCATAGTATTAAGAAATAGATATAGCATTGTACATAGTCCTAGACATAGAATAAGATCAAAGGCATCTGTCTCACAAACTTAAACCATGCTAAAATATTAATTTCCTACTTTTCAACTAAATAGGTACACACACATAACAAAAACTTGTAGAAATACAGCCAAACCTTACACACTCAAAAGAAATGAGATCTAAAAAAAGGACCAAGCTCATCTACCCTTCCATCATTTGCGAATTCTTAATTCAAAAACGTACAGTGTCCCATAACAGCATCCTCGAAAAGCTTGGCAAAATAGAATTTGCGATTATTAATTTAAACGTAATAATTCATCCAAGTTTCTTTTTTCTAATTAATTTAAACGTAATAACCTGCAAATTTTATTTTGCCAAGCTTTTCGAGGATGCTGTCATGGGACACTGTACGTTTATGAATTAAGAATGCGCAAATGATGGGAGGGTAGATGAGCTTGGCCCTTTTTTTAGATCTCATTTCTTTTGAGTGTGTAAGGTTTGGCTGTATTTCTACAAGATTTTGTTATGTGTGTGATCTCATTACTTTTTCAAGTTCCATTGCAAAATTTATTTGTTAAAATTTAATAATTTTATCAAAGTTGATTTAATTTCTATGGTATTAGCAATAACAATAGGTTGTAAAATATCTAGACCCGGATTCATGTACATCCTGGGTATAGGTGGTATAACCATGGTTTAACGACGGTATAGTCTAGGCAACTCACATCCAATTAAAACTTTCCCATGCTACAACAAGCGCACAACTAATGTTATTTTACACCATTCACTGCATCCACAGCCATGTAAAACAACAGATTATCAAAAGAACATTGAAATTTGCAGAGTTTTTGTTTTCGTTTTTGTTCGCGCCGATTATTTTTTTTGTATTTTTGTCACTTTATTTAGTGCTAGTTTCATTGTATTTAACTTTTCATCTTTTCATTTAGGTTTTTACTCGAGTGCTTTTGCCCGGTTTTGTCATGTGATTTGGTCAGCCAATCACGTTCGTTTTCTGTTTATCTTCCGTTTGTACTCTCATATCATTCATCTCTAGGTTAGTTCACGACGGTCTGTCGTTCTGAAAGGTCGCTCTCTGTTATCACTCTCGCCCGTATATGGGCATAACCAGTTCAGTTCTCTCGTACTCCCTGCACTGCTTTCTGAGAGCAGTCTTTGCCACTGCTGCAATATAAGTTCTCTGAACTGTTTCTTCCGTTTCTTATCACTTCTCTATTCTTCAACTGGCCAGCTCTATTAAACCTTTCCTATCCCCCTCGACGTCTGACACACTGACGTCGCGACGCACGCGACGCAAGAAAGTTCGCCAACATCCGAACCTCACGACGTCGGGGGCAATCAGTCCATGCAGGAAGTATTCTGCACAATCATATGTAAGTTCTCTTCTGCATTTTATTTCCTGTGTTCTTCCTTGCTCTCTTATCTCTATTAAAAACTAATTTTCAGCCACTTAAAATCTCGGTATAGGCATCTCGGCCTAAACAGTTTTTATATAAGTGACAGGAGTTTTTGCGTGAGATAATTGAAAGAAAAGAATAGGTTATTATTTCCGTACATTTTTGTATAGCCTAGGTGGACAATCATACTATTATTTATCTGCATTAGGCTTTTAGTAATCAAAACTAGTTATTTGTGCGGGAAGTGTGTCAGAACAAGGTTTGTGCTGGCCTAGGGTTGGCTAGGCTTGTCAAACATGTAATGTAAATATTAATTTTATCTAGTCCTATATGCTTAATGGAACTTTAGACCTACTGTTGTATTATAAATAATTTTCTACATCTGGGCCTAGGCCAGGGACGGTTTCTGATTTGTTTTATGAGAGTATAATGACCAACTTTTTCTCGTTTCACACATAGAAGCAAAATTTAAAAGGTCCGCCATTTGTTTACGTATCGCACTTTCCCGCCTAACTCTGCTTATACCGTCAACAAGTGTCCAAGTACTATAGTTTACTTGTTGATTGTATGCCTAGTGTATAAGGCTTATTTTAAAAACCTTTATTTGGAAGCCTTCCAGCAAACCTTTTCAACTTTTTTCTTTCAAAAGAGGCTATATTACTAGAACCTTAATGTCCATGTAAAATATGAACATTGTAGCCCCACCCGTCTGGTCAGAATCGCGGGCCGATTGAAACTGACGAATTAGATAGTAGTAGTAGCAGTAGCAGTAGCAGTAGTAGCTAACATCCTTAAAGTGATTTTGAGCATGTTTCAAGCCATTTTTTCACCAAGAAGGAATGGTCGTACCCCAATAAAATTTGACATGTGTAGTCAGGTACCTAAATCCTCTCAACTTTGATAGTTTTTCAAGTCCACATCACGTTACATGACGGCTGGGTAACACCTCGAAATCACCCCAACTCTGCTTGCTGTATAAGGTGCTTGAGTGTGTAGCGCGCCACTGCTTGGCTGCGGCGCCCTAACGGGCACCTAGATAGACGCATGTTTTGTTGCCGATCGCTCAAGCTTCTGCTTATGACAGCAACAAAACAAGTTTACACTGTACGTATTTTGCATAACCTATTTTAATTTTACTAAACGTAGCCTACATGTTATTATACCATATAGATAATAATTTAGCTAATATACTCTTATGCTGCAATGTAACTTAAGAATGCAATAAAGTGATTTGATTTGATTTGATTATTTCTAAATTAGACTTATTATTTTAAGGCGCCAATTGCTCGAACAGTGCATTCCAGAAACCATTTACTTCAGGGAGGCAGCGCTCTGGAATGCACACCTTCTGAAGTAAAGGAACTTCCTCTCAGTAGGTTCGAGGGAGCAGTCAAGAGAATGTTTTTTTTAAGAGTTTTTGATATGTAGGTCGGTTTCATCTTGTTCGATAAGTATTTTATTATCGTTGTAGATAATCCGTAGGATGGGAGTATAATGTCGCAAATGGATTTTTAGGTCTGCTATTAGCATCCATCCGTATGTTTTTATCTAAATGTAATGAATGTACGGAATAAACACAATAATAATAATAATAATAATATAATAATAAATAATAATAATAATAATAATAATAATAATAATAATAAAAATAATAATAATAATAAAAATTTTTTTTTTTTTTTTTTTTTATTGGAAGTACATATTTAAATACATGATTAGTTCAGTATGGAAACGAGTCCCACAAGCCACACAAGCGGCTTAGCTGTGGGGATAAAAAACATTGACAATTAATAAAAATAACCCAGACTCCAGACTTTATAATATTGAATAAGTACAAGGGGAAAAAAAAACAAATACCTCGAACCAAAAAACATACAGAAAACTTGAACAAATAATAAAACACTGAAAATGAAACTTAAAAATACTACCCCATCCCCTTACTGCAATGTCTGTTTCATATAACAAAAACACTTTTAACTCATTTCTTTACCCTACTTATTTGATCTATACTTCGTAAATATTTGGAATTTTATTAAAAGTAAAAGGTACACTGTATTGCAAAGCTCTTTTCCCATACTTATTGTTGTAAGTTGGTATTTTCAAATACTCTGCCTCCCTGGCGCGAGTATTTGCATTATGACTAACAATAGTTTTAACGAATTATCATAATAAAATTTAACTAATAATTTGTAAGTGAACAGTACATTTACAGGTAAAACATTACAATATCTATATAAATCATAAGTTGTGATACATGAACCATTTTTCTTAATAATTAAAAAAAAC
>JAMZAV010010719.1:0-19926 GCA_024449915.1 Sweltsa coloradensis
AACGAGACGGAAACTAATATAAAGTGATGTGAACACTGTCGTGACGGAAATTGTGTTCAGGGACAAAATATATGATGAAAGGGGGTGGGGGGAGTGGGAAAAAACTTTCGGAATCGCCGGTGGACGGAATTACACCGATACCGTCCAAATGTCCCTGATATCTGAGAACTAGACTCTCTCCACACTTTACTTTTTTTTTTTTATAACTAGCTGAATTACATAATTAGTGGTGTACGCGGGTTTATCCGTATATTGGGGTATGGTCTGGTATTCGGGGCAAACCTGATGGTGAAAAAATGGTACCCGACTTTCTGGAAACATAAAAATATTTTAAGTGAATTGATGGAGGTTCCGGTTCCAGGATTACGTGATTGGTGGAGGGGCCGGGCCAGGATTTACGTACGGGAGTGGTGGAGGTGCGGGTCCAGGATTTACGTGATTGGTGGAGATGCCGGTCCGGGATTTACGTGTTGGTGGAGGTGCCGGCCCAAAGGACAATTTTTTATGAATTCTCGATTCAATAAAAAAAAATATTTGTCAAAATATAAATTGGTAAAAATCATAATGAGGAGTTTTTCACAAGTATAGTAAATGAGAAATGAGCAATTTTTACGAAAATGTAGTTTATTGTTGTTTCTGCATCTATGTAATTAGATTTTTTTAGTTTCCTCCTTTGTAAATCAGTTTTTATAACTGAATAGGATAGACGTTAAATAAATAAATAAATAAATAGCCTCTTTTCCCAACAATAGACTTGAAAAGTTTAGTACCAGGGCTTCACGTCTTAGGGCCTCGCCGTCGGCCCGGGGTAGAATGTGGCCAGAGCATGCTGTGCTAACCCTAATAAGAACCCGAAACTAGAGGCGAGCTAGGGGAAATTTCGTCGTCAGGGACCTTGCCCCCTTCCTTTACGACCTCCCCGACGACGACGACGACAAATAAGATGACGACCACGACGTGAGAACCAACCCTTCCTTTCATCACCCTAAGTGGTCTTTTTTAGGACCAGGATTGAACCCCTGCTCCATACATCCCCTTTAGGCTAGAGTGTAGCATTATGACCTAACCGTTGACGCGCCCCTCAAACTTAATGAATCCAATAAACATCTACCATAAGTGAATACTAACATTACGATGGTGGAGTTCTCCCGGCGAGACCCCTTTTATAACAAACCCAAGGCATCTCTTCCAACGGGATTAAGATGTAAAAATTTTGTTTAATCTTATAGAATTTCTCTGCCCAAAAATTTTAATTTTGTATTTAGCAATAACCCGCCCTGGTTTACCCAGAGCCGATTATTATATTTGACCTTTTTCGTTTTGATAAAAATCACTTGCGATAGGTATTAAAAATTTAATTTTAAAAAAGTTTTGCCAGGGAACATAAAAGGTTTATTTTTGGTTTTCACAGATGGCCCCAAAATTGACAACAATTTGGGAAAAGGCCTTTTTTTGCTCCCCTTTAAACTGAACGTTTCAGGCTAAGCGACGTGTGTTCAGTTTTCACTGCAGAGTTATTCGCCCCCGGGGAAAGCTTTTAAAATACTTCTACGCTTCGTTGTGGGAAACCTTTTGTGTTCAGATAGCTTAATTTCACTTAAAGTATAAAATCATGTATTCTAGTCTCATTTGGTACAAGACACCCTTCTATTTAGAAAAAACTAACCTCAAAGGGATATAAATGAGTTTTGGGGGGAACCCGGGACAGTGGGATGAGGGAAAAGAACACGCGATCGGGCTGCAGGAAGTTCCCAGCGTCGCGACTTGTTTTCAATCAGTTCCCGTTCCAGATTCAAGAGGGAAAAAGCAAAGTTTGTTGGTTTTGCGAAACATCGTGGGAGGTGTTGCAAAAAAAAAAATTGCGTGTGTGATGCCCACATGACTAAAAAAAATTCGCCCACCTACGTCTCGCTCCACGTAGAGAAGGGTGTATTGTCTAGAATTCGTATAGCCCATACCGCCTAACACAGGGATATTCTTAACCAAAAAAAGGTTATTCCCATATGGGCACTGTGTTTTTACCCTTTAAAACCCTGATAATATGCTAGCAGAATTACCAAATATGATCATTTCCACGCAATTTTTATCTCCCCAATCTATGAAGAAATTTTACAATTTATAAACGGGGACAAACTTTTAAATTTCTATCCATTTAATGTTTTAACAAAAATTTTAATTTTACATCTTACACATTTTTTTTCTTTTCTTTTTTTCCCCTTTCATACTTTAAATTTTTTTTTGCTATACTTTCTTCATCCATTTTTTTTATTTTTACACTTAGAAAAACAATCTAAACACAAACATACCTGCATTCACTTTCTCATTTCCTTTTATTCACAGGCGGCGCAATATGACCTAACCGGGTTTAAACCCTAGTTTCCCACGCGTCGTGTCGTCGTCGCCGGGGCGATTTTGTTTATTTTTTAGCTTCTCTCCCCCCCACCCCTATCCCTCTTGGATGCCCCCCCCTTGTTTTATCAAATCTGATAGATTTATTGCATGATGTTAAACAGCGTGTGTCATAAAAATGGTGAACTGATACACCCGGGGAAAAAGGAAAAAATTATGTTTTAAAATTAAAAAAAAATTGTGAATTTACGAAGGGATCGGGGATGTGGGGCAATATAATAAATTGCACAAGTGTCAGAGAAAAAGGGTTTTTCCCAGATGTGCAATGTGATGTCCCCTTTATCGACATCTAATTTTAGCTGCTAGCAAATGTACCCCAAATATGCCCTTGCGCAAGCAATTTTATCTCCCAATCATATGAAGAACTTTTACATATAAAAAACGGTGACAAATTTTTTTAAGTGCGCCATCATTTTCTTAATTAAAGCAGGTTTTTTTTATATACACTAAAAAAAACATTTTTTAATTCAAATAATTTTTTGTAGCAAAATTTAAATTTAATCATAACCTTTTTTAAAAATTTTTATTTACATTTAAAAAAATAAATTGTTTGCTTTTTCTTTCATCACCAAATTATTTTTTTACACTAAGAAAACAAAAATCACAAAAACAACATTAAATCCATCGCATGACAGACACAGGTGCGAAAAATGACCTAACCGGGGTTTAAGCGCCCTGTTTTTCAAGATGTCTCAAAAGTTCCATCGTTCTTTCATGGGTTAAAAAAAATTTGTAAACGATGACTCTGGGGCCATAATAAATTCAAAAGTTTTTCTGAATCAAGCCTGTTTTTTCTGGCGTTGACCGCGGCTGTTGCACTGTCCCACCACTGATTTCATATTAATATTACAAAAATATTAATCTTGCTTGGTTATGCCCCTCGTCGATTTGGTCGGGACCTACAGGGATGGCTTGGTCGCTTTAGTTACTGTCCCCAAGTGAATTCAGTTTTATGACTGAGTGGGTATTGACTCAAAAACGAATTTATTTATTACAAAGGTGAAACAATTTTAGAGTAGGTCGGGTTTAAGATCATGATGTTTTTGGACTATACACTACTCAAAATAAAACAAAGATTACGATATTTCAAAGGTAATCAACCTCCTTCATCAGGTTTTTAATGACAGTTGAAACAAGACAACAGAAGGGGCTTTTAAAAACAAATATACAATTTATTTATTTATTTTATTTTATTTTTTTACAACACAAAATTGTCCGAAATTGTTTACAATTCATAATTAAAACTCCCCAAAAACTCCCCAAACTTAGGGAAATGGCTAAATTTTAATTATTTAATAAAAACAAATACCTCACCTCAACCCTAGACGAATTTATTGAGTTTTTAAAAGGGGGGCATATCACATCAAAAAATTCCATTGCTTATAATTTTTTTTGTATTTCTGTCACTATATTATTTTTTTTTATTTTATAAACTTAAAAAAACAATAAAATCATCCAACACACCATAATTATTTTCATTAAGTTACAATATACAGGTGGTGCAATATGTCCTAACCGGTTGAATCGCCCTAGTTTCTCACGTCGTCGTTGTTGAAGTTTGAAAGTGGCTCGTTGGTCTTGTTGTTAGCGTATCTACTTCCAATGCAGAAAGTCCAGGGTCTTAGTTGTTAGTAGTTTTTTAACTTCTGATTTGGACTTAAGTCCATCAGTTCTTGTCTTAGGAGTTTGTAAACGGTGACTTTGGAGCCGTCCTAGCAACGAAGCACATAGTAAATTTAGAGTTGTTCTGAATCGGCCTTGTTGATTCTGGCGTTTATTGCGGGTGTTCGCACTGTCCATACTACAGATATCTACATTTCCTATTAACAATATTAATCTCTTGTTGGTTATCGCTCATACTCGTCGATTGCGTCGGGGTCTACAGGGTTGGCTTGGTCGCTTTGATTTAAAGTCCTCCACTGAAAATCAGTTACATAACTGAGTGGATAGACTCTAATACAATTTATTATTTATTTTATTATTTATTAAATGTAGCGTGACATTCTCAATATGTTCCAAGAAATGTGCTAAGTATAATTACAAGCACAAAACCATCTTTGAAACAAAACAATTGCAATCTTGAGAGAAGGGTCGATTAACTTAAGTTATACATTTTCACGTAATAAAATGTAAACATGAATGATCTTTACGATGCACATGTACACTCTCAGCTAGAAGTAAATCTAGGGCTGGGTATAAAGGTCGAGGTAAACCTGTGACTGTTTAAAAGTGTATCTTACTTTGTATCGTTCTTGTTGATTGATGTTAAAAGAATTTGAAGAATGCCCAACAATACGTTTTAGAAATAATATGTTCTTGTTCCGGGGGGATTTTTTTTCCTCGTGGTCGTCGGTTGCTGCTGTTTACCCCTGTATCTGACCCTCATTCCTTTTCTTCAAAGTTCATCCGTCAGACGCCGAGACTAATGTTTTTGCTCCCTCTTTCCCCGGGGGTGTCATGGAATACACACCCCCCCCTTCTCTCTCTCTCTCCTTCTTCTCTCTCTCTTTACTCCTCTCTCAACCTGTTCCCGGGGGGTGTTTGTTACCTCGGGTCCGGTTCTGTGTTGCCGCTCGTATCTTGACCCCTCATTCCTTGCCCCGTCACAAGTTCATCCCTCAGACCGAGACTAATGTTTTTCCCCCTCCCTCTTCCCGGGGGTGTCATGGAAAACACCCCACCCCCCCCTCTCTCTCTCTCTCTCTCTCTCTCTTCTCTCCTTTTCCCCTCTCTCTCTCTCCTTCCTCTCTCTCTTCTCCTCAACCTTGTTCCGGGGTGCGATGTTTTTATCCTCTGGTCGTCGGTTTTCTGCGTTGACCGCTGTATTTGACCTCTCATTTCCTTTTTTGTCACAAGTTTATCCCTCAGACGCCGGATAATTTTTTTCCACTCCGTCTTCCCGGGGCTGACGTGGGGTACCACCCCCCCCCCCCTCTCTCTCTCTCTCTCCTCTCCAAAACCCTTTTTCCGGGGTGCGATGTTGTTACCCCGTGGGGCGTCGGTTGCTGCTGTTGACCGCTGATCTTGACTCTCATTTTTGTCTGACAAATTAACCGTCAGACGCCGAGACTTAGTTTTTTCCACTCCGTTTCCCGGGGCTGACAGGGGATAACCCCCCCCCCCCTTCTCTTCTCTCTCCACCTTTTTCCGGGGGGGATGTTGTTTTCCTCGGGGCGCGGTTGCTGCGTTTACCGTCTAACCTTTACCTCCATTTCCCTTTTCTGCACAAGTTATCCTAGACGCCGAACTAATTTTTCCACTCCCCTTTCCCGGGCTGCTGTGGAATACACCCCCCCCCCCTCTCCCCTCCTCTCTCCTCTCTCTCCTTATCTCTCTCTCTCCCCTCTCTCTCTCCCCTCAAATTGTTCCGGGGGGTGATGTTTTATCCTCGGGTCGTCGGGGTTGCTGCTGTTGACCGTCGTATCTTTCCTCTCATTCCTTTTCTGTCACAAATTCATCCGTGACCCGAGACTAATGTTTTTTCCCCTCCGTCTTCCCCGGGGTGTCAGTGGAAAACCCCCACCCACCTCTCTCCTCTCTCTCCTTTTTCTTCCCCTCTCTCTCTCAAATGTATTATATTATTATTATATAAGGGTTTGGTGGAAGATAAACTTCATAGCCTTAATCCCGCTTACAAAAAAAGACCCCCCCCCCCTTTTACTTCTATCTATCTTCTTCTATCTCTCTCAACCCTTTTTCCGGGGGTGATGTTTTTATCCCGTGGTCGTCGGGTTTCGCTGTTTACGTCGTACTTGACCTCTCATTTCTTGGGCTGTCAAAGTTCATCCGTCAGACGCCAAGGGTAATGGGTTTTTCCCCTCCGCTTCCCCGGGGGTGTCAGTGGAAAAACCCCCCCCCCCCCTCTCCCTCGCTCTCTCTCCTTCTTCTCTCTCTCTCTCTCTCTCTCTCTCTTCCTCTCTCCTCTCTTCTCTCTTTTCTTCTCTCTCTCTCCCTCTCTCTCTCTCTCTCTCAACCTTGTTTCCCGGGGGGCGATGTTGTTATCCTCGTGGTCGTCGGTTGCTGCTGTGACGCCGTATCTTGACCCCATTTCCTTTTCTGTCACAAATTCATCCCTCAGACGCCCAGGGGTAATGTTTTTCCCCTCCATCTTCCCGGGTTCAGGGAATACACCCCCCCCCCGCTTGCTGCCCCCTCCAGGGGAAAAAGCACCACCCAGCGTTAGTGAGTGATACAGGATACTAGTCCCTTTGGTTTTCCCGGTTTTTCACGTCCACGTAGAAAATTTCAGGGGGGGGGGGGGGGGGGGGGGGGGGGGGGGGGGGGGGGGGGAAAGAGTTTTCCAGGGGATCGCGACCCCTCGTTTCTGCCGCCTCCCGGGAAAAGAGCATCCACCGAGCGTTAGTGGGGATACAGGATAGCTATCCCTTGGTTCCAAAGGTTTCACGTCCCGTAGAATCTACAGGGGGGGGGGGGCTCGTAAAGAGTTTTCCAGGGCTGATCGCAGACCCTCGCTTGCTGCCGCCTCCAGGGAACAGAGCATCCACCGAGCGTGTAGTGAGTGATACAGGATAGCTAGGCCCTTGGTTCCAAGGTTACACGTCACACACCGACAGCGGGCACTCAAGCATCACGGTATTGAATTTCACAACAGACAATCCTGACTGAAAGCCATATCCCAAGGTTTTCTTCAGTTATAAATGCGCATACAAGAGATTGAGTCCTACAACATTCCTCATCAAACACTCCACCAACTCATTTCATTACTTACAATATTATACAGGCGACTCAATGTGACCTAACTGGTAAAAGCGCCCTTAATGTTAATAAGCTTCTCACGTTGTCTTTTTGAAACCTCAATTTACTGTATTAATTATTTATTAAATAGGAAAACGCTTAAGTCCCGCCGCGTTGATGGATGAGTTTTTCTAAGTTTTTTGTTTGCGTAGGCCCACTTTTCCAATGCAAGTGCTTTTTGAATGCATTGTAGGTGATTGTTGTCAAGTTTCTATTGTTCAAAAAACTCATATTAAAACCTTTATTCTATAGATTCTGGCTAACTTTTTCAACTTTTTCTTTCAAAAAGCAATACATTACCATTACTTTCGTGTCCTTGTAAAATATGTACGTTGTAGCCCTACCCGTTTGGTCAGAATCGGCCCAAATGCCACGAAAGTATCGCACAAAAATCGAAAAAAAAATCGTAAAAGTACGATATTCATGAGAAACATTTCTCCGATTGTACCTAAAAACGTTGCAGGTCTAAGTTCAGAGATTTCGAAGGTCCTCTCCAATTTTCTTCAAGATCGCATATGCCGTTTGCAGGTAGAGAGCGAACAAGAAAAAAATGAAAAAAACACCCGAGCTTATTTTTTGGGGGGGTCAGTGAAATTGAAGTCTTCGCTTCGCTCATCCAAATTTTTTTTATTGTATAATTATTCTATTTTTTTTTTTTTCTTTTTTTAAAATTCAATCATCAGTGACATGAAGAGGGCCGCACCGGGTAACACTGATGTGACCACCACAGCGGGGATCCTTATACGAGAGACAAATTGTTGTCCCAATAATAAATATCTGTAGGGATTATTAATTATATTTCACGTAAAATTATCAATATAATGACAAAAATCTATTGTTATAATCATCTATTGACTTATGGCAATTGTCGTAAAAATCAACCCCGAAACCAGAAGCGATAGGTGGCAGTCGTCTTCGGAGACCCATCCCCCTCCCTTGACTACATCCCCGACGACGACGACCGTGACGACCACGACGCGACGATGAGATCCCCTCTTCCCTCTCCCTACCCGTGGTTGGTTCCTACCAGCATGAGGGGTTCACTCCCCATATCCCTTAGGCTAGAGTGACGCATTATGACCTGACGGTTGACGCGCCTTTAAAATTAAAGATTTAAAAAATAATCCAAGTGAACCAAAGTAATAAAATAAAATAAAGTACTACTCTGTAAAGTGAATAGTTCGCTCTCAGTGTTGGAGGCTGCATGGCTGGTTGAACGAGACAGAACGAATATAAAAGTGATGGATGTGAACACGTCGTCGTGCACGTGAATTGTGTATGACAGGGACAAAGATATATGATTGGGGTGGGGGGGAAGACGTCAGAATCGCCGGTTGACGGAATTACACCGATATCGTAGCGAAATGTCCTTGTTCACTCTGATATCTGAGAACTAGACTCTCTTCACACTTTAATATATTTTTATTTAAAACTAGATGAATACATAATAAGTGGTGTACGCGGGTATCCGTAGATTCGGGTATGGTCTGGTATTCGGGGGTGAACCTGATGGTTAAAAATGGTACCCGACTTTTTAGAAACATAAAATAATTTGGTGAATTGATGGAGGTGCCGGTCCAGACAATTTTATGAATTCTAGCTTACTTACAAAAGGCTATTCAATAAAAAAAAAAAAAATTTCAAAATATAAATTGGTAGAAAATCATAATCTAGGATTTTTTGCAAGTAAAATAAATGTGCATAATATTAAAATAGCCATCTTTTCCTAACAACAGACTAGAAAACTAAAAATGTTTAGTACCAGGGCTTCACGTCTTAGGGCCTCGCCGTCGGCCCGGGGTAGAATTTGGCCAGAGCATGGCTGTGCTAACCGTAATAAGAACCCGAAACTAGAGGCGAGCTATGGCAATCGTCGTCGTGGTCCTTGCCCCTTTCCCTTGACGACCTCCCGATGACGACGACGACACACGAACGACGACAAATAAGATGACGACCACGACGTGAGAACCAACCCTTCCTTTCATCCCCCTAAGTGGGCTGTTTTAGACCAGGATTGAACCCCTGCTCCACACATCCCCTAGGCTAGAGTGGCGCATTATGACCTAACGGTTGACTCGCCCTTTAACCGAATGAATCTAATTAACATCTACCATAACTGAATACTCACATTACAACGGTGAGATCTCCCGGCGACGATCTGTTTATTAATTAGCTTCTCCTTCCCCCCCTCACTCTCTTTTGGATGCTCCCTTCCCCTGTTTGTTCAAATCTGATGGATTTATTGCATGCATGTTGTACAGCGTGTGTCATAATTTGGTAGACCTAGTACCCAGCAAACCAGTGGTGCAGGGCACGGTCTGGGCACGCACTGTTCGTGCTGGGGGAAAGTGCCGGGTTAACGGGCATGTAACATTTTGTCCTGCGGGGCGCGTACTGGCGAGGTACTGCTGCCAATATCACAATCTATTTCACGGTCATGTGTCAACGGGGATCCCGGGGGGCGTACTGGCGAGGCACTGCTGTAAACCGTACAGACGGGTACCCGGGCATGTATCAACGTATCCTGCAGGGCGCGTAACTGGCGAGGCACTGCTGTCAACCGTACAACGGGTTACGGGCATGTATCAACGTGTCCTGCGGGCGCGTACTGGCGAGGCACTGCTGTCAACCGTACAGACGGGTACCGGGCATGTATCAACGTATCCTGCAGGGCGCGTACTGGCGAGGTACTGCTGTTAACCGTACAGACGGGTTAGGGGGCATGTATCAACTGTCCTGCGGGGCGCGTACTGGCGAGGCACTGCTGTCAACGGCACAGCCGAGTAACGGGCATGTACTGATGTGTCCTGCAGGACAAGTACTGGCGAGGCACTGCTGTCAGAAAGCACTGCCGAGTTACGGGCATGTACTGATGTGTCCTGCAGGGCGTGTACTGGCGAGGCCTGCTGTCAACGGCACAGCCGAGAACGGGCATATATCAATGTGTACTGCCGGGCGCGAAAAGGCGAGGTATTGCTGTTGATGGTAGAGCCATTAATATTCAACCTCTCTGTCCAGAAACGAGCAGATGTCAGATGTTTTATTTAAGTATAAAACGCAAAATGTTCGCACATTTATTTGTAACTTTGCACGAATAAATAGATTTAATCAAGTACACATCATTCCCCCAGTTATTATTTTTTATACACGTTCTTTGCGTATTTTTATTGCTATTAATTAATGAAACATGAGCAAAATTTGATACGTAGGCCCTATCCCTATCCGAAATGTAAAAGAAAGAACGTATGCTTCAAATTTTGCAAATAATAAAATGCTTTTAACAAGACAGTTACTTTTTCATTATTCAACGATTTGTTTTCAAATTTTAATGCGACATAATGCGTTATATCCTATGAATAAGGTTCGATCGTTTTTGCTGTTACCTTAAAATATCAATATCGTTGTACTAAAAACAATCAAATGGATGAAAAACATTCAACATTGGAGTTCGTCTGCGAATATTTGTATTCGAGGAAATGTTGATAAATTCCTTGATTGGTCCTTTAATAAGTGTTTTATGTTGATAACGTTTTTCGTTGGTGAATCACTGCCTCCTAGATACTACTTATGCGTGCCCAATTCTTAAATTGCCTCATAGTCATACGCACTTACGTACCGTAACGTACGCCTAGGCTACGAACTCAAATTCTATAATGCGAATGCCGTATCTACATTAGCTGTCCAGCAATTTTAATGTTTTTGTTTTAAACGTTATTTATATATCAGTAAAATATGTATTATTATTCTACTTACCTTGTATATTGATCTATATGCGATAATAAGATTATCATAAAAAGGCTGAATTTAAAACACTGAGATCGCCTTTTTGATTCTGGCGTTGACCCGCGGGTGGTCGCACTGTCCATACCACTGTTTGCTATAACTAGGGAAACGCCAAAGTCGTTTTTTAAAACGAGTGAGTGAGCCATGTGTTTGATTACCCGTAACATTCTCTTTTCGAAAACCCATCTATGACTAACCGTTAGGTCGCCAAACCAGCCACACGCAAGGGGTGGGTATTGGGGTAGGTGGTCAGAGGCAAGGGCCCAGGCCGACGCTTGGCCGGGGAGGGCATGTGGCCTGTGACGAAATCAGGCCGGGCGCATGCTAAGGACCGAGGGCAGGGTGGTGGGGGGGGGTCGTATTCAACTGCATATTGTGTCACCGTCCGAGTTGTCGTCGTCGTCGTCGTCGTCGTGGGTCGTCGTCGTCGGTTTTTTTTTTTTTTTGACAAAGGATGCGTCAACCGTTAGGTCACTCATAATGCACCACTCTAGCCTAGGGGCATATGGGGAGGAGGGGCCCATGCTGGCCAGAACCACCCACGGGTTAGGGGGGAAGGGGGGTTTTCACGGGGAGGTAGTCATAGGGAAGGAGAAAGTTTCCCGACGACGACCGCCAGTTTCTCGCCTTTTTTAAAAATAATTAAATATGTTTTTAAATGCCTATAATGCAGTGTAGTCCATCATCTGTGACATATTATGAAAACATAGACAGTACGAAATACGTGAAAGTATTGCAAGGTTTACTTCAATCTACGAGCGGAATTTTGGGGGTACCTTATTGACGTGCAACATTCGATAAACCTTTGGGCACGGCATTCACTGCCAGGTATAAATAACAAACATAAAATATTGTTTCGAAAACAACAGCATTGTCGTTAAATAATTTATACACATTGGCAGCCTATTTTTCAATTTATTATTTCTTGTAGGTTTTAAATCGCAATGGGATCTAGCTGATTTGTTAGCAGTTCTCAGTAAACTCGTACCGGATGTCTGTTTAAAATTTCAGCGCAATCTGTTCAGCGATTTGGCTGATTTTTAAATTTTAACGTACACACACACACACACACACACACACACACACACACACACACACACACACACACACACACACACACACACACACACACACACACACACACACACGCACGCACGCACGCAGATTAACAGAATGACCGCCGTTTAAGTTGTATGTAGATTCACTTCGGTCGCTTCGCTCCCTCGTTTAATTATTTTCTATTAAAAAATATCGATCTTTGGTTGGTTATCGCTCACTCGTCGATTGCGTCGGGGCCTACAGGGTTGGCCTGGTCGCTTTGATTTTCTGTCCCCCACTAAAATCAGTTATATAACTGAGTGGGTTGACTATAAATCCAATTTATTTATTTATTACATTTTTAAAAGTATTTGACAACAAAAACAAACAGAGCTCTTGGGTTTTGGTAACTTAGCGCTAAATACTCCTTGCGAACAACTGCACAACAATCAAAACTTGTTGCGTGGACCAAGGAGGTATGAATAATGTATACCTCCTTGGCGTGGACAGGCAGGGAAAGAGGGGTCACGAGTAGCATCTAGGAGGCAGTGCATGAATGTATGTATATGTGCATGGCTAAAGATATTGTAATTAAAATAGAATATAAATATTATTTTTAGAAAATGTTATAACTTCATTACGGATAAATTTTATAAATATAATATACATGTTTTTATTAAATAACTTGACTAGGAGACGGATTTTATGTATTTCTATAATGAGACCAAGATGGCAGTGTTTGTTGTGATGTATGTCGATGTGATGCTCGGAGCACGGAGGCTCGGAGGCGGAGTTTCATGTTTAAATTGTTGCCATTAGAAGTTGGATGAAAATGTCCGAAAAATCGCTGATTTTTTATTTTGTTATAAAGTATAAGTACTATTATTGTACTAACATGTATGTAAATCCATATATGTTTAGACGTTTTGTCAATCTAACAATGCATATAATAACAAAAAACATACGATTAGAATTAATATAATTATAATTATAACAAAAAGCTGAAACTGGACTTCCCGTATCTTACACTCAATACTAATTTAGTAATTATACGACGACTGACAACCAATAAATTTTATTTATACGGAAATTGACTTGAAACGTAGTTGATTTAAGTGGATTTGAAGGTAATTTTATTTTAGGTGCACGTTCCGGTAATTTTTTGATTTGTACTTTAACTTCTAGCACACAGTTTGTAACTATTTCTACAAAGAATTTGTTTATTAAATAAAAATATCATATTACCAGCTACGTATAATACGCCTATCTTCCAATGTCAACTAATCAATTAACAGCCAAGAATGTTTTTTCTTATTAGTTATATTTAAATTAAATATGATCAATTATTTTAATAGTTAATAACAATAAAACATAATAATACATCAATTGATAATTATTAATATGTTCAGTACTTAAACAGATTTACAAAGGGTATCTTATACAAAAACAAGTCTCTTGTGACATTTCCATTGTGTTGCCGACATTAATGTATTATATTATTTTTACAATTAAAATATTTAAGTAGGCCTAAATTTAAAAATTTTTTTCCTCACAAATCCTCACGCATTCAGAATTACGTATTATTTATTTATGTTTCACATCAGTTTATAAAGTCTGACTGCTACACGAAATTACTTTTTGATAATGCTTCTATTTTGTGTATAATCCAAGTATAGACCTAAATTATTGGTTTTCTTGTTGTATACATAGGGCTAGACAATTTTATAATACATTTTTTCCGCCTCAAATTTTAATAATTAATGCCAACATTATTGTCATTATTTTAAACCCGGTATAAATGTTTTTTATTAGTGTATTTGTTGCCTATCATTGAAATTATTAATAATTAATGCTAAGTTCGCCCACAAAACCATATCAGTAAGAAAAAATAATAAATAACAATTCTTTTTAACAAATTTTAGTCGTAAACGCATGTTGTTCTGCAGTTTATGTTTCCCAATTACCCGCTCATGGCAAGACTCTATAAGCCAGCTAACGCGCTCTGCTATTATAGGTGCAGTATCCGAGTGGTGAAGGCGTGCGGGAGTGGAGGAAGGTATCTCGTGTTTTGAGTCCGGCTCATGACGATAAAATTTATTCCTGCTAACATGTTCTTGTCTACTACCATGTACTTGTTCTTCCATACACTGTCAATAAAAAATATGATCTTAATTGTACCTCTTAATTAAATGCAATTTTTTTTTTAATTTTGTTTACAAATTGGGTTATTTGCGTGGCTACCAGAGGCCCCCAGCGTAGTGCCTTTTAGTTTTTTAATGCTGGGCCGTGCTGGGCGCGGGGCCGTCGAGGCCGTGCTGTCCCGGTACCACCGATACTTAATGGCCCGGCGCCGCGAACGAGGTACCGGCCCGATGCCGCGGACGACGTACGTGCCCGGTAAACCCTGAACGCCGCACTGGTTTGGTACCGCGGGCGACGTACGGCCCCGGTACCGGCGAACGCCGCACCGGTTCGGTACCCGCGGACGACGTGCGTGCCCGGTACCGCGGACGACGTGCGTGCCCTGTGCCGCGTACGACGTACCGGGCCGGTGCCGCGGGGCGACGTACCGGGCCCCGACGTTCCGCCCCGGTGCCGCGAACCCCATACAGACGGGACCTAAGGCCACACCGGACCGGCACCGCTGGCATAGGAAGTTGGTAGGACACTTTTTTACTGGCCCAGTACCATGTACAAAGGTACCTGCCCAGTACTGCTTGAGCCGGAAATACATACCCGTCCTGGTACTGGGCACAGTTTTTTTTGTTTGGGTGGGTATTTACTATTAACTCTCCCGGGCAAAGCAAAATATTATCGCTTTAACAACGATTGTGAATTTACGACGAGCATCGTGGGACGTATTACAAAATAATAAACACGTAGAGAGGAGGTGGTATTGTCTAGAATTCGTATAGGCCACACACGTCTAACTCACGGATATCTCTTAACCAGAGAAAAGGTTATTCCCATATGAGACACATGTGATGTATCTTAAACCGTACATCATATGCTAACAGAATGTACCAAGATGCCTTGCGCATGCAATTTGATCTCTCCCAAACATATGAAGAACTTCTATCATATGATAACAGCGAGACACTTTCTTTTAGTGGACATCAATTTTATAAGTAATTAAATGCGGGTTTATGATTTTTTTCAATTTCACCTGAAATTCTTTTTTTTTGTGGATAAGTTTTTTTTCCCTATGTCAATGATGTTTATTAGATTTCAGGGCGCGTCAACCGTTAGGTCATATTGTGCTTCCTGTGATAATGTAGTTTATTAGTTAGTTTATAACTATGTATTTTCCAAAGGGGATGAACGTAAGGGTTGTCGTGGGGAGACGCGGGGTGGACAGGCTTGTGCTGGTCAGAACCAGCCACAAGCAAGGGGAGGGCATGGGGGTAGGTGGCCGGGGCAAGGGGGCCGGGGCGGGATCATGGCCGATCAGACGAGAAGTACCTTTTTTCGGAGAAGATTGAAAATACAAATCTGAGAAAACAGCGAAAAACGAGAACATGTTCGTTTGTTCTGGAAATCTAATATAATTACTAGTATTGCTAGTAGGTATTAGAAATACACAGAATATGCCAAAAAATCGAGTTTTTGGCTTCTTATCTAAATATTTACTTAAAAATAAATTCATTTGTTCAAAGTTATTTAATTCACATCATACACATATCTTTAATTTCTTTATTTCCTTTTAAATTAAATATAACTATTGTTTTGCTATTACCATCATCGCCATAATTTTTTTCTTCTTATATATACACTTAGAAATATAATCATCTACCACGCCATAACTCATTTGATAAACTTTCAATATCACCCAGGCGGCGCAATATGACCTAACCGGTTGAAGCGCCCTAGTTTCTCACGTCGTCGTCGTAGGTTACTTGGCGACTTTAGGGGATAACCTGTTCCTGTTAAAAGTGAATCTTACTTTTTATCGTTCTTTATAAGAGTTTGAAGAATGCCCAACAAGTCAACAACACGTTTTAGAAATAATGTTTTAAAAGTGATTCTCAACCTTGTTCCGGGGTGATGTTGTTTTGCTCGTGGTCGTCGGTTGCTGCTGTTGACCGCTCGTATCTTGACCTCTCATTCCTTGTCTGTCACAAGTTCATTCCATCAGACGCCGAGACTAATGTTTTCCATTCCGTCTCTCTCTCTCTCTCTCTCTCTCTCTCTCTCTCTCTCTCTCTCTCTCTCTCTCTCTCTCCTAGTACGGAGAGACGCTCATCAACTGCCGGGCGCTGCATGGACTGACTTCATTCTAGAAGGTAGATCGGAAGAATGCTCACTTGAGAATGTGATGTAAAGTGTATTCCATCGTAAGACGAAGGATCTCAAATCTCGAGCATTTTCCTCGCCCTACGCGTGGCTGGTTCTGGCCAGCATGGGCCCCTCCTTCCTATATCCCCTAGGCTAGAGTTAGTCAGTTAATGTTGTTTTAGGGCACTCAACAGTAGAGTTATCGTGCCCATTTCAAGTGTTTTTAAATCTTCCAAATTTTCTTTTTCTATAATTGTGAATTACCACCATGTTTCTTCTTTCCAATGGGAGGAACGTAAGGGAAGACGAAGGGGGTTAATGGGAAGGAGTGAGGATGTTGGATAGGATGATGGGTTAAACTGGGTGGGAACGGAGGAGTGCTCGTTGCAGAGAGGGCCGGCAAGTATGGAGAAGAAGGGAAAGTGAAAGAAGAAATAAATATGAGAAAGGCTGTGTGAATGAAAAAATGTGTGATAAAAAGTTGCGCAAGAGCTCTCTCTGCAACACGCACACCAACCGGCCAGAGCTCCCCCTTTAGTTTTGGGGAATACACAACTACCTACTTACAGGCCAAACCAGGGGAAGGTAAAGAGTTTGATTTTAAAGGGCCCGCCCCCCTAGGCTAGAGTGACGCATTATGACCTGACGGTAGACGCGCCATTAATCCAAACAAACTTTAAAAAATCGGGTGTTCGCTCTGGTGAAGTGGACTCTTGGTTCAATAGCTAGATTAGTGAAATGTGATTTGTTTAATTAAGCTAGATTTAAATTAGTGACAACATTACAATAATAAAACAAATTAAAAATTACCAGTAGCGGTTTGAATGCGTTCTTCTAAAATCTCAAGGATGGTCTGAAGGCTCTGGTAACAAAATATCAACAACAAAAATAGTGCCTTCTCAAAATGAATGTCAAGGTCAGTTAAAAGGATTGTCAAGTTCTCTTAATTGAATAAAAAGAACGGGTACACGTCACACACATTGTTGCTGGCTTTTAAAATTTGATTTACACCAAAAACATTTTTTTATTATTCAAATAAATATTATTTATTTTTACTATTACTTTCATCACTATCATTTTCTTTTCTTTTATAATTGGATGAGCGAAGCGAAGACTTCAATTTCACTGACCCCCCAAAAAATTTACCTCGTGTGTTTTTTTTTCTGTTTGTTTGCTCTTTTACCGGGCAAACGGCATATGCGATCTTGATGAAAATTGGAAGGGACATTCGAAATCTCTAAACATAGACTTGCTACTTTTTTGGGTACAATCGAAAAAATATTTCTCATGAATATCGTACTTTTACGATATTTCGATTTTTAATGCGATATTTCCGTGATATTTGGCTCGCGATCGGGCAAACGGCTACTCCGACCTTGATGAAACTTTATGGAAACGTTTGAAATCATTAAAATTAGATATGTTATGATTTTAGCGACATTTGAAGAAAGTTTTCATAGAAATCGTACTTTTACGATTTTTTCCGATTTTTTTCCGATATTTTCGTGATGTTTGGGCCAATTATGACCAAACCGGTGGGGCTACAACGTTAATATTTTACATGGACATTAAGGTAATGATGATGTATTGCTTTCTGAAAGAAAAAGTTTAAAAAGTTAGCCAGTAACAATTTACAAGTAACAATAGAAACTTGACAACAATCACCTACAATGCATTTAAAAAGCACTTGCAAAGGAAAAGTGGTCCTACGCAAATTAAAAACTCACAAAAAAGCTCATCCTTCAACGCGGCCGTTTACCTAGTCTTAGAAAACAATGAACAAAACACACCATAAACTCATTTCATTGACTTACAACATCACAGGCGGCGCAATATGACCTAACCGGTTGAAGCGCCCTAGTTTCTCACGTCGTCGTCAATCACATAGCGGTCGTCGTACTTATTGCCGCTTCAATTTGAATTAATTGTTTTTATGCTTTTGGCATCAAGATAGTTGTTTCGCTTTTCTATTCGTGATTGTAATTAGTTATACAGCATAAACTTATTAGATAATCAAGGTTCATTTATGGGATTGTAAATTGAAAAACAAACTTGTCCGCTAGAAAGTAACCCTTGAAAAAGTGTAGGAATGCGTATGTTTATTTGCCTTGTTAGTGGATCAGTCTACAGAAAAAATAACCAATACGTTAACGAGTGGCTGGGTGTCCTGAAAACTAATACAATTTACAAAAGCTACTAGCATGGCTGCTGATAAAAAAAGTCGATTCAAGAGAAACATTCCACCTCGCAAACATTAACTAGAAAGAGAGGAGTATATTACTCCCCGAATCTAGAGGCGAGCTCTGGCAATCGTCGTCGGGGACCTTGCCCCCTTCCCTTAACGACCCTTTCGATGACGATGACGACAATTACACCACGAACGATGACAAAGACAATGACGACCGCGACGTGAGAAATCCCACTTCCTTCCCTTACCCGTGGCTGGTTCTGACCAGCATTGGCCCCTCCTCCCCCCCCCCCCCCCCCTAAGTTAGAGTGGTGCATTATGACCTAACGGTTGACGCGTCCTTTATCCAAATGAACCAAAACACTTACTGGTCTTGGATGTCGGCGATCGTCGACGCCTCTGCCGGACGTGCAGAGGAAGAGAAGAAGTCCAGAAGTCAAGAATGGATTCAAGCAAAGATTGTTGGATTTGCGACAAGCATCTTGGGATGTGTTGCAAAATAACAAATTGCGTAGTGTGATGCCAACACTGACTAATAAAATTCGTCCACCTACGTCTAGACTCTCACGTAGAGAAGAGGTGGTATTGTGTAGACTTCGTATAGGGCATACTCGCCTAACACACGGATATCTCTTAACCAGAGAAAAGGTTATTCCCATATGTGACACATGTGATGTACCTTTAACCGTACATCATATGCTAGCAGAATGTACCAAATATGATGCCTTGCACATGCAATTTGATCTCTCCCAATCATTAAGAACTTCTATCATATGATAACGGCGACAAACAAACTGCTAATCGTAAAAGTTGATTTAAGAGAAAAAGTCCTTCTAGCAAACATCAGCTAGGAAGAGCGGAGTATCTTACTCCCCAAACTAGAGGCGAGCTCTGGCAATCGTCGTCGGGGACCTTGCCCCCTTCCTTGACGACCCCCCGGCGACGATGACAAGCACAACGAAAGATGACAAAGACGATGACGAACGCGACGTGAGAAACCCCTTCCTCCCCTTACCGTGGCTGGTTCTGACCCGCATGGGCTCCTCCTCCCCACCCCCTTAGGCTAGATGGTGCATTATGACCTAACGGTTGACGCGTCCCTTAATCCCAAAAAAACTAAAAAAAAAACACATCATACACATTTGTTTAATTTCTTTATTTTAATTTCAATTAATACTTATTGTTTTGCTATTACTATCATCACCATCAATTTATTTTCTTATAAAATAAACACTTAGAAAACATTCTAATCATCAAACACACCATTAACTCTTCTCATCAACTTTCATTATCACAGGCGGCGCAATATGACCTAACCGGTTGAAGCGCCCTAGTTTCTCACGTCGTCGTGGATACAACTGCTGTGATCTCTAGGAATACACGAAGATTACCGCAATGTGGACGTTCGTTATAGGACTCAAAAAAATAAGAATACGAAACCCCGTTACTGATAACATAATAAAAAAAAACCCCCCCCC
>JAMZAV010010720.1:0-21034 GCA_024449915.1 Sweltsa coloradensis
TCATAGCAGTAAATTAGTGTTTTGCGTGTATGTATTTTTTAATACAAATTTGCATAATATAGTACTTTTCAATAATATAAAGTGACGTATTGGCAGCAATATTACAAATGATGGCTCTTAATGCCAACGGAAGAAAACGCAAGTGTGTGGAAAACCTATGAAATACAGCACTACCACAAGAACAAACAAACATTCAACTACAAACATTAAGAGGAAAACATTAGTTATTACTTATTGTTATTATTATTATTATTATTATTATTATTATTATTATTATTATTATTATTATTATTATTATTATTATTATTATTATAATTATATTATGTATAGTAATTATGTTATTGATATTTCACTTGAGTTCTGTTCAATATGTTTTTGCTACTAAGTGATAGTTTAAATTTTGATAACTATAAGGCAGGGCTCAGAACCCTTAAGAGGATACAGCAATAGTGATTCAATGGGTTAAAAAAAGTGGCCCATTCACACGTAATGTACTGTACCCGGGTTGCTATAGTGTGTGTATTGCTTTACTGAACACCTGACCCCAAGTTGGTATCTTGTCATGCAAGAGACTGGCTTTATAGAGCGCATTTTTTTAAAATTGAGCTTGTAGGCCTGTGCCAAACACGTCCGTGCTAAAATGGTTTTTATACAATTGCGTTTCTGTGGATACACAGTCACAGACCGCATGCACGCAAATATTATTACACTTGGGTCACCAATTTCACTGTAGTTGCAAAATAAGTACACAAGCAAGGAATTCTTGGTATGAAAAACACTGAGCAACATTTTTACACACCGTAAGTCTTTAAGTACCAAGCTTAAGTGATCTCCGACTTAATATCTGTTGTTTCTAGGAGAATAGCTGGAGCACACATCAAGCATAGTTGATATTGTGTTGGGTTCGATGTCTGTATAGTGAGGCACGATTTTGCTACGGAAATACCAAACCCATCTCGTAAACATTCCAAAGAGAAAGTTTGCTATTGGTTAAATGCAATGGCATATTAGAAAACTGATAACTATATTACACAATTGCTTAAACTAGGAAAACGCTCAAGTCCCGCCGCGTTGTTGGATGAGAGTAATTGGTGAATTGAGCTGCCATGTGTTATGCGGATTTTCTGTTGTTCTGTGAAAAAATCATAACTAAGTTGAAGATTAGTTTTAAATAAAATAAAATAAAAAAAATTAACTTCAATTTTTAATTTTTTTAATTAATCGTAATTTTAAAAAAGGAAAAAATCATAATATTGAAATTTTCATAAGAAATAATTATTCGATTGCGCACACATTTTACATGAATATATTAATTCATAAAATGAAGGTTCTGAGAAAAAATTATTACAATAGGATAAAGCATGTAGGTGTTATAAGTCAAAGAATTGTTTTAAAAAAGAAAAATAAACGTACAATTTCGATTTTCATGAGAAATAGTTTTTCGATTGCGCTCAAATTTCACACGAATACCTAAATTCTTAATATTAAGGTTCTGTGAAAAAATAATTGAAATCGGATAAAGCATGTAGGTGTTATAAGCTGAAGAAATTTTTTAAAAATCGAAAAAAATCGTAAAATTGCGATTTTAATGAGAAATAATTTTCCGATTGCGCTCAAAAACGTGACAGTTCTAAGTTCAGAGACTTCGAAGGCCTCCATAAAATTTCATCGTAATTGGAGTATAGGTTTAGCCGGAATCGTGTTAACAAACACACAAAAATACAAACAGGAAAAAAAGAAAAAGAAAGTAAAACATTCCGGATTTTTTTCTCCAGTGTAGTGAAATGGAATCTTCGCTTCGCTCGCTACGCTCATCCAATGACAAACATAGGTGATTGTTTGCCAACATGTTATCTATTGGTTTCTTTATATTGATTGACAATAAATGGCAACACTTGATACAACCTTAACATTTAACAAACATAGCCAAGTTTCACAAGAAAATATATTTAAAATAGTAAGTCAATTTTTTTTTTTCAATTTCAATTTATTCAGGCTCAAGTACTAAAAAGGAAAAAAAAGATGGTACCAACTTATCAAAAAGATGTAAAAAAAAAGGATACGCGCGAGATAATACTTGGACGCACCTTAATCGCACGGCTGGTATATTGTATGACGTGCAATTAAACTAGCCAAGAGTGGCTGGTGTCAACAAGTTAGGTTTGAGAAACAGGTCGTGGTTGAAGACAGTGGATAAAGAATAACAAATAGGCCCCTTCTTTTAAAAAACAAATTAAAGC
The DNA here is from genome assembly GCA_024449915.1 of Sweltsa coloradensis. NCBI lineage: Eukaryota > Metazoa > Arthropoda > Insecta > Plecoptera > Chloroperlidae > Sweltsa > Sweltsa coloradensis. The sequence continues at coordinate 2,241 of JAMZAV010010720.1, forward strand.
ATCAGATTAAAGTAGTAGGTGAGTATTGCTCCAACATTTATAAGGCTAATGAGGAAGAAGAATGGGGCTTTTCAACCTAGATATAATCACAAAACACTAGGAGCTACATGTTAAAGCATTCAGATTACAAGTCCACTTTACATGCCACCTTGTCAAAGTGGAATAAACCAACATATAAAACAACCTCAAAAGTAGCACGAATGAAGACAATTGATGTTTTAATGAATAATGAAACACGAGCAATGTCGTTGATTGCAATCAAGTTGTTATTTGTCATATCATAATTGATATTAAAAATGCTTGAAATTAATTTAAAAGAGGTGCAAAGAATATTCTTGCAACGTTCTGGTTCGTAAACCAGCTCTGCACAGCAAACTAAAACCAAACTGGTCCAATAGCCACCAATTAACTTATGTAACTTTGGGTTTATGATGGACGCATCTCCGAAGCCCCACTCTCCGATGCCCCATCAACCTTCTTAGTCTCCGATGGCCCACCTACCTGCTAATGAAGCCCATGTTACACCACGTAATGTAAGTGCACTCCCACAGCGCAGTTAATGCAAATAGTTCAAAGTGCATGGTATATTGAAAAGTCTTCTCAAACATAATTTACCTGTATTTATTCTATGTATGTAGTTGAATTGAATATTTTGTATAATTATTACTAACTTTTTATCAAAGTCTCTAAGAATTTAAGAATATTATTCAATCTTAGTTGAGTTCAATGGTTGAGTCGTGTCTGTTTTATAATAAATATTAGTGGTATTATAGTTCGTTTAGCTATATGACCAGCTAACCTAACCTAACCTAAACTAAAGTAACCTAACCTAAACTAACCTAACCTAACCTAACCTAACCTAACCTAACCTAACCTAACCCCTTTACCTTTAAATATTTTGGTCCAAAAAATATTTGGTGGCAATATCCCACCCCCCTTAATAATACAGGCAAGTTTGCAAACGAGACACAAGACTGTTCAATAGAGAATTATATTTTTAACATTTGAATTTACCGCGTAAGAGACCGTGCGCAGTGTAACATGGGTTTCTCAAGCAGGTAGATGGGGCATGGGAGAGTGGGGCATCGGAGACTAAAAGGGTTGGGGGCGTATCGGAGAGTGGGGCTTCGGAGAGCGCCCCTTTATGGACGTAGCATAGACTTGCTGTTATCTTTGATTGTATAATGTCATGGACATGCAAACTGTCGAAGTCTGCCACATTTGTAATGCCAATAACAGCCACACACGTGATACAAGGCTGATATCATAGGCTTGTGACGATTGGAATAAACCCTACGTGCCCGGATGGGATACCAATCCACAAAATTACATAGAAAATTTCGCTAACTCACTAGTTCGCACCAGCCTCCAGAATTAATTACAACAAGCAATTAGTCTGAAATTATAAAATACTGATCATTATTTATTGATCCTTAATAGATTACCTGGCTGCAAGAAAACTGGTTCTGTCTCCTTCCGACGGCTGAGCGTTGCTCACTCGGACAGGCTCTCCCTTGTTATCCGCACCGCCGGCAATAATGCTTATTACACATTTATATTTATCAACTACAGGATAGAGATACTGGGAAATAGTGGAATGATAATTACTTGATAAATTTTAACATACTCAAGTTCACTATTGACAATAAATTATTTACCATTACAATGCCCACTGTCCTACCTATTGAGCTCAAGTAATAATCTCAGGTTAGATGAACCTGCGCGTACCCACCAAAATAAGAAGTTATACAATTACATAAAATTACCTTGAAAAGAACATATTAATTTATAATGCTCAATGGCATGTACATCACCTTCGGTCAATTATTGTTGATGCGAAGTATTCCAAAAGACGTAGGGGAGGGCGATGGTTGTCGGTGAGGGGTCAGAAGAATCCGACGGGTATACGCGTCTGATGTCACAATCTTGATTTATAATAGGAAATTCCATTGAAGTTTGGGTGGTTACACAGTTCTCGATATAGATATAATTATTCTGTCTATTGGACTGACGAACACGGCAAATCTTGATGGATTATCACTTAGACGATGATTGGTATTGATTGTTATTGTGTTGACTGTTCAATATTATTGTTGTAATTACAGAGGTTCTAAATACCTATACGATGGTTTTGATGTAGGCTAGAATAGTTCACTTTCCTAATAAAATTGCTAAATTGATTGTTTATGGTTGGAATAGCTTTCACATATGAAGTAATTAATTATTGAAGAATGTTCGTTGATAACTCTGTTATTTACTGACGATTTTGTGATATGACTTATCACTCGATGATGAAGTAATTAATTGATTTCTTACTGGTTTTACATCAACCACAATTTTGCAAATATTGATATGAATTGATAACTTATCACTGATATTAATGACCACAAATTCCACTTAACCACTACCAATAACACTTCACTTCACTAACTTTGATACGCGGTCGGAATCATACCCCGAAGCCTGGTATGTCCTCTAAACACTTATTACAAGTACGTCATCCCGAAAATACGACAGGCGTCGTTGCCTCGATCTGATCGACTGTAAAAACGACCCTAAGGTCCTACGCGACGAAACCACGTCCTCCTAGGGACCCGATCACAACACCACTACTGTTAAAAACACAAGCCTTTCTTCAAGTCGCTGCAGGCTATAAACTAGCTCCACCCCCTCGTAGATCTCCAGGTTCTGAGAATTTCAATTAAATCTATCGTTTGTTGCAAGTTAATTAAAACCTTCTCCACACCCTAACCATGAGTGGACTTGAGACTTTTCGGCTGAGAACAAAGATACCTTGCAATGTACTCTAGTCCCAACTCTGCCTGCATCTACTGCGTAGTTCGTTCTCCGAACACAGATAACATCAGTAAAATCAAGGCCGCTAGTTCATCCATGCAGAAAATATCCAGACTATACGTCGACACATAGGCTTAGCTCCCCGACATGTTATTATATTACGGTACTGTAGACTTTTGTCGCTTCTCTACCTCGGTTCTTTTCATACTGTTTCGAGGAATCGACTTTTTTCTATGCCCCTGACCTTGTGGACTGTTTCAGAACACGAAAACAACATCTCGAAGTTTCCATTACCTTGAACTCTCTACGGTCGGCCCAAGTGAACAATGACCAATGTTATGATTTAAAATTACTCAAATTATAATTAGACAATTAATAAAAAATAAAAAATATCATCACTCAAACTACGTTTGCAAATATTGACGTATGCACATATTGACATGCAAATTCGAAAGAATTCAAAGATTAAGGGCGGGAAGACGTCCTAGACTGACAAGCTCATAGCTTCATAATTTTCACTCTTAAGCATATGAGCTGCAAAAGATTGAATGACTGTAACAAATAGGGCAACATTAACATGACAAGTCCACAAATGAAATTAAAACCCGCAATCAACGTATCAACTTATTCATAATCAATCAACAGAAAGGGTAAATAAATACATACAGTTTTGTCCCATTCTTTGAAGTTGTTTGTCATTTGGTCGATCCTTTCAGAACTAACGTATTTCTCGAGCCCGCTTTTAAGGAAGGCCTACTCTTTTAAGGAAGTTACCTCTTTCAACAAGGTACATTTCATGCCTAGAAGTACTAGTACATAATTTTAGCCCACATGTTAAGAAGTTAGGATTTAATAAAAGTAATTTTGAGTCCATTTCAGCTTCAATGTAAGTGGGCTCGACTATAGTAATATGTTCACTTTCCTAATTTTTTGGAAAACAAAAGGCAAAAGTAACGTAAAAGGCAAAAGTAAATCTATTCAAGGTGCCTGCTTGCTGCATGTAAAATACCACCAATGATAAATGATACGCTGAATGCTTAAAACAGCACAAAGAATATAGGCTACATTTGTTTAACTCTCAGTTCGAGATATAGCTGCGTGCCAATATTCAGCGTCCGACTTCGATAGTTACTGGACGGTTCCGAAATCAATCTGCTTTACTGCTGGGCCTATGGTATTAATTATGACTGAAATCAATGGAGATTTTTCCATCGACTACACTTGGAAGCAATTGCAAAGCCGCTGAATATTGACACGTGTCTTGCCTGGCATACATGATGACATGAATAATGCCAATTGTGGTCATAAAAAAGAAATTTAATTTTGTACTTGGAAAGCAATACAAAATAATTTGAAAATTTACAAGTTCAGGGTGACATTATCTCCAGCACAAAATGTTTTCAAAAACAATTTTGTTGTTTAATATAAACCATGTTTCATCAATCAAACTTTTTCCATCTTGCTAGGACTTTACAGAAATTAGACTGATGTGATCAATGATATTTAACATCTATAGTAGGCTAGATCCCCAGTCTCCAATACGTCCACACAGGCGCGAGCGTACCAACTTGAAGCGTCAATCTGACCCTTTTCAAGATAGCGATTTGGCATTTTAATTTAAGCGTTTTTAATGCAATCAAGTATTGTTAAAATATTGTTTGATGTGGTTTTAGCTTGTGCAGCAATGCAAATGAACAAACAGAAATATGTTTTTTTTTTTAAATATGATTATTTTATTTTGCTGTTTGTAAATTACAATTTGTGTTATGGTTGTGTTGTAACCAAGAATACTACTATAGGGCCAGATAATCATTACTATGAAAATTAAAATTTATGTGTTGACAGTACACTATTTAAAATATGACACAAAGTCTTAAGCTGGTTTACTATAGTCTCACGTTGTTCAGACTTCATTCTTTTTCTCTTCTCCTCAGAAAGATCATGTTTTGTATTAATGATTGGTTCTTATACTCGTATATTATATCAAACAGATGAGAGTTTCTTTTACATAATTCTATCGGTTTCTTGTTTGTATCACACTCCTTCTGCCACAGTTCCTGATTCTTCACCATTAAAGACTTCATGTTCTGGTAGATGAGGCTAACGCATGCCACAATGTCCTCCTAGCACAGCGCTCAAACAAGTCCGTCAAACCCTTGAAATCGTCAAATCTTGAACTTCTGATGGTCCTTGACAAGGACCATCAGAAGGACGTTGTGTGGAGGTCAAAGGATATTCAAAAAAAAGGATCTGCCTACAAAGTCACCACCCAGACCACCCTTCAAATTGTACCTGTCGACCAACTCGTCAACACGTAGAATTACATCGATTCAACCTACTCCGTCATCTACCACTCAACGCTCAGATTCGACGTCAATCCTGTTGAAATCATCTTTCTGTTTGAAGAATAGGCCTAGGCCTACTACTGCGGAGATATCAGCTAAGCTCAAGGAAACCATAAAATTGAACGCAAGGCAACAACCTGACATAAAAACCACAACACCAAAACAAAATTCTACTCTTGGATCAAGATATGTGGCAGGTAAATCAGTTAGTATGTCTACTGACTCATCCACAACAATCAAGCCAGGCTCAAAACCTGCTGTTATGAAAAATATTAGAAACCCTTTACTTGCACACATACTTGTAAACCTGACATTCAAACTAGAGATCGCCTAGCTTCAAATGTGGTTGCTGATCCACGCAGGGTGAACAGCAGTCGTGTGAAGTTGCCAGAAGTCATGACATCTTTAACAAGTGGTCTGCAGTTGACAACGGTGGCAAGTAAATCGGGCAAATGGTCTGCTGGCTTGCCAGCAACCACCAAACCGGGCTTAAGACCCTCAGCTATAAACAATAGGAGAAACTCTTTTATCTAACAGCACATCTGGCATTCTAGGAAACCAAACCTCTTCAACCCGAGCTTCAAATGTAATCCCAGACACACCTGGGGCTAACAACTGTCATGTGAAGTTAAGGAAGCCATTTTGCTCAGTTGTAAACAAAGGGAGCAATACATTACGTAGGTCTTGTACTAACACAAATACTAGTAAACGAGGTATTTGTCACGGTCAAAACTATTCCACTACCCAAGCTACAATTGGGGTTGGCGGCACACCTGGGGGAAACGACAGTTGTGTTATGTTGTCGGAAAGTATAGACATGTCTTCCGCAACTAGTGACATAAAGGGTCGTCGATCGGCAATTGTCATCAAGAACACACCGGACTTCGTTGATTCCCCAGCCTGTTAGGAAGCAACCTCCATTTTCAAAACCCTTGTGCCAAATGGAACTACGGACTCTCAGCGAGCGACAGCCGAATGCCTTTACACTACGGAGCGATATGAAGAACGCATCGACTTCCAAGTACTTGTCTTGTGCCAAAGAAGAAACACCTGAAGAAGCAAGTGCTGAAAAGTCAAAAACTGACAAAGCCAAAGAAGCAAAATTTGACAAGCCAAAAGCTAAAGAAGCAAGTGCTGAAAAGTTAAAAGCTGATGAAGCCAAAGAATCTAAACCTGAAGAAGCAGGTGATGAAAAGTCAGCCCTGGTGAAAATTCTTGTCAAGATCTTGCAAGATCTTGACAAGATCTTGTATTAAGTAAGATCTTGCCAAGATCTTGTCAAGATCTTGCATTGAAATAAGATCTTGTTTATTTCTTGCCAAGATCTTGGCAAGATTCTTAACAAGAATATTCTTGGCAAGATCTTGCCAAGATCTTGGCAAGATTATCTTGGCAAGAAAAATACAAGATCTTACAATACAATCTTGCCAAGATCTTGTCAAGATCTTGTCATTATCTTGCCAAGATTTTTCACCAGGGAAAAGATGAAGAAGCCAAAGAAGCCAAACCTGAAAAAGCAGGTGCTGAAAAGTCAAAAAGCTGATGAAGCCAAAGAAGCCAAACCTAAAGAAGCAGGTGCTGAAAAGCCAAAAGCTGAAGAAGCAAAATCCAAGGACTCTACATGTTCCAATATCTTCTTGTCAATACCGAGAAGTTGTTCAAGCGCCAGTCAAAACTCCATGTCCAGTTGTAATAGTTGGGGGAGCAGTCTCAGGTCCTTGTCTAGCGGTTCGTCTAGCTTTGGGTCAGCAGTTTCCTCCATGTCATCATATGACTTGCGCATGGGAGAGACATACCATCAGGATTCTTTGAAGAAACAATCCTCTTCAACTCATCTACAGCAAAAAGCATCAGATGCACAGGAAAATGGGTATAATTCACTTGATGCCATTCAAGTGCAGAAGGAAAGTAGGGTTGCTGACATTGATGAAGTAATTATCACCAAAGGAGCTGGCACTTGTTCTTTCACGTCGGAGGAAGTCAGACCACCATCAAGTGAGAGTGAAGACGATGATAACTTCAAAGCCGAATGGACCCATCCGATTTGCATGCATCCCATGACCAACTGTCAAAATGTGTACAATGTAGGTGGTCATTGGATGCCATCTGAACTTTCATTTAATGATGATTTTTTTGACATTGATTCCTCACCTGTGTGATAACCAGACAAGCCAAGTCTGATCATCGAGGAAATAACAGATTCTCAAGCAAGTGTTTTTCTTGGATTGGCTCAAGACAAACCAGAAAACAAAGATGATAAGGCTTCACCACAAGATCATGAGTCTGCAGAACAGTTTGCTCCTGCAGAGACACTGGACTATTTGTTTAATGGCTACCAGATGGTGATGCCACTCTCCCCTTGCATAGAAGTCTTGAGGATTGAAGAGGAAAACAAAAAGGGTCCGTGTTTACTAGAATTGGAAAGCAAACTAAAAGCTGAGAAGTCATCGATGGAAGTAAAGATAGATTTAGTTGCTTATAACAATGTGGACTGTGGATATTGCTACTGACCAGCATCATTGTACAGCCCTTGATAAACATACACAGGTTATGACTACAACTAAATCTGTTCTCTCCATTGGAAACGACTTACTCGAGAGTTGCTCTGAAATTATATCTGCCCTCACAGAGTCCTGCGACATACTAGAGGATAAACTCGAGGGTAGACTGAATAACCTTGTGAGTCAGTTAGTCGACCCGTCCTGGACCCACTTGACATTGCAGAGCGCAGAGGTGAAGAGCACACTGACTTTATTCTCAAGTGAGGGTTTGACGGACTTGTTCGAGCGCCGTGCTCTAAAGGAGGACATTGTGGCATGCTTTAGCCTCATCTACCAGAACATGAGAAATATTGAAAATGAATCACCAATTGTCAGGTTATCTTGAGCTAAGATCAGGTTGAAAGAGTAGAATTGCATGTACCATTAGAAAGAAATTTGGCTAAATGAGAAACAGTGAAAATGAACTACCAATAGTCAGGTTTTAAGCAAAGAGTAGATTGAAAGAAGAGAATTACAGATGTGAACGGAAAGAATTCGGACTTCATTCTTTTTCTCTTCTCCTCAGAAAGATCATGTTTTGTATTAATGATTTGGTTCTTATAGTAGTTAGTATATTATATCAAACAGATGACAGTTTTTTTTACATAACTCTTATCAGTTTCTTGTTTGTATCACACTCCTTCTGCCACAATTCCAGATACTTCACCATTGAAGACTTCATGTTCTGGTAGATGAGGCTAAAGCATGCCACAATGTCCTCCTTTAGAGCACGGCGCTCAAACAAGTCCGTCAAACCCTCTCTTGAGAATAAAGTCAGTGTGCTCTTCACCTCTGCGCTCTGCAATGTCAAGTGGGCCCAGGACGGGTCGACTAACTGACTCACAAGGTTATTCAGTCTACCCTCGAGTTTATCCTCTAGTATGTCGCAGGACTCTGTGATGGCAGATATAATTTCAGAGCAACTCTCGAGTAAGTCGTTTCCAATGGAGAGAACAGATTTAGTTGTAGTCATAACCTGTGTATGTTTATCAAGGGCTGTACAATGATGCTGGTCAGTAGCAATATCCACAGTCCACATTGTTATAAGCAACTAAATCTATCTTTACTTCCATCGATGACTTCTCAGCTTTTAGTTTGCTTTCCAATTCTAGTAAACACGGACCCTTTTTTGTTTTCCTCTTCAATCCTCAAGACTTCTATGCAAGGGGAGAGTGGCATCACCATCTGGTAGCCATTAAACAAATAGTCCAGTGTCTCTGCAGGAGCAAACTGTTCTGCAGACTCATGATCTTGTGGTGAAGCCTTATCATCTTTGTTTTCTGGTTTGTCTTGAGCCAATCCAAGAAAAACACTTGCTTGAGAATCTGTTATTTCCTCGATGATCAGACTTGGCTTGTCTGGTTATCACACAGGTGAGGAATCAATGTCAAAAAAATCATCATTAAATGAAAGTTCAGATGGCATCCAATGACCACCTACATTGTACACATTTTGACAGTTGGTCATAGGATGCATGCAAATCGGATGGGTCCATTCGGCTTTGAAGTTATCATCGTCTTCACTCTCACTTGATGGTGGTCTGACTCCCTCCGACGTGAAAGAACAAGTGCCAGCTCCTTTGGTGATAATTACATCATCAATGTCAGCAACCCTACTTTCCTTCTGCACTTGAATGGCATCAAGTACATTATACCCATTTTCCTGTGCATCTGATGCTTTTTGCTGTAGATGAGTTGAAGAGGATTGTTTCTTCAAAGAATCCTGATGGTATGTCTCTCCCATGCGCAAGTCATATGATGACATGAAGGAAACTGCTGACCCAAAGCTAGACGAACCGCTAGACAAGGACCTGAGACTGCTCCCCCAACTATTACAACTGGACATGGAGTTTTGACTGGCGCTTGAACAACTTCTCGGTATTGACAAGAAGATATTGGAACACGTAGAGTCCTTGGATTTTGCTTCTTCAGCTTTTGGCTTTTCAGCACCTGCTTCTTTAGGTTTGGCTTCTTTGGCTTCATCAGCTTTTTGACTTTTCAGCACCTGCTTTTTCAGGTTTGGCTTCTTTGGCTTCTTCATCTTTTCCCTGGTGAAAAATCTTGGCAAGATAATGACAAGATCTTGACAAGATCTTGGCAAGATTGTATTGTAAGATCTTGTATTTTTCTTGCCAAGATCTTGCCAAGATCTTGCCAAGATCTTGCCAAGAATATGCTTGTTAAGAATCTTGCCAAGATCTTGGCAAGAAATAAACAAGATCTTATTTCAATGCAAGATCTTGACAAGATCTTTGCAAGATCTTACTTAATACAAGATCTTGTCAAGATCTTGCAAGATCTTACAAGATCTTGACAAGAATTTTCACCAGGGCTGACTTTTCATCACCTGCTTCTTCAGGTTTAGATTCTTTGGCTTCATCAGCTTTTAACTTTTCAGCACTTGCTTCTTTAGCTTTTGGCTTGTCAAATTTTGCTTCTTTGGCTTTGTCAGTTTTTGACTTTTCAGCACTTGCTTCTTCAGGTGTTTCTTCTTTGGCACAAGACAAGTACTTGGAAGTCGATGCGTTCTTCATATCGCTCAGTAGTGTAAAGGCATTCGGCTGTCGCTCGCTGAGAGTCCTTAGTTCCATTTGGCACAAGGGTTTTGAAAATGGAGGTTGCTTCCTAACAGGCAGGGGAATCAACGAAGTCCGGTGTGTTCTTGATGACAATTGCCGATCGACGACCCTTTATGTCACTAGTTGCGGAACACATGTCTATACTTTCAGACAACTTAATACAACTGTCGTTTCCCCCAGGTGTGCCGCCAACCCCAATTGTAGCTTGGGTAGTGGAATAGTTTTGGCCGTGACAAATACCTCGTTTACTAGTATTTGTGTTAGTACAAGACCTACGTAATGTATTGCTCCCTTTGTTTACAACTGAGCAAAATGGCTTCCTTAACTTTACATGACAGTTGTTAGCCCCAGGTGTGTCTGGGATTACATTTGAAGCTAGGGTTGAAGAGGTTTGGTTTTCTAGAATGCCAGATGTGCTGTTAGATAAAGAGTTTCTCCTATTGTTTATAGCTGAGGGTCTTAAGCCCGGTTTGGTGGTTGCTGGCAAGCCAGCAGACCATTTGCCTGATTTACTTGCCACCGTTGTCAACTGCAGACCACTTGTTAAAGATGTCATGACTTCTGGCAATTTCACACGACTGCTGTTCACCCTGCATGGATCAGCAACCACATTTGAAGCTAGGCGATCACTAGTTTGAATGTCAGGTTTACAAGAATGTGTGCTGTTAAGTAAAGGGTTCCTAATATTTTTCATAACAGCAGGTTTTGAGCCTGGCTTGATTGTTGTGGATGAGTCAGTAGACATACTAACTGATTTACCTGCCACATATCTTGATCCAAGAGTAGAATTTTGTTTTGGTGTTGTGGTTTTTATGTCAGGTTGTTGCCTTGCATTTAATTTTATGGTTTCCTTGAGCTTTGCTGATATCTCCGCAGTAGTAGGCCTAGGCCTATTCTTCAAACAGAAAGATGATTTCAACAGGATTGACGCCGAATCTGAGCGTTGAGTGGTAGATGACGGAGTAGGTTGAATCGATGTAATTCTACGTGTTGACGAGTTGGTCGACGGGTACAATTTGAAGGGTGGTCTGGGTGGTGACTTTGTAGGCAGATCCTTTTTTTTGAATATCCTTTGACCTCCACACAACGTCCTTCTGATGGTCCTTGTCAAGGACCATCAGAAGTTCAAGATTTGACGATTTCAAGGGTTTGACGGACTTGTTTGAGCGCTGTGCTAGGAGGACATTGTGGCATGCGTTAGCCTCATCTACCAGAACATGAAGTCTTTAATGGTGAAGAATCAGGAACTGTGGCAGAAGGAGTGTGATACAAACAAGAAACCGATAGAATTATGTAAAAGAAACTCTCATCTGTTTGATATAATATACGAGTATAAGAGCCAAATCATTAATACAAAACATGATCTTTCTGAGGAGAAGAGAAAAAGAATGAAGTCTGAACAACGTGAGACTATAGTAAACCAGCTTAAGTGTCTGCTTAATGAACAGACTCTTGATACTTAGAGTTTGTGGACTATTTTCTCCGAGCGCAACCATGAACTCGGTGAGTTAATCAAGGAAAACAAGAACTTGAAACGAAGATTGGAAGAACATCAAGATAAAACTGACAGAGAAATGCAATCAACCATCATTTGCCAGCAGAAAAAAATTAAATTCTACAAATCATCTGTTTTGGGACAATTGAACAATTGAACATAAGACAAATTTGTGTATTTAGTTTTGCGTAACATTAAGAACTTTTTCTTGTTGAGCAAAACCTAGATTGTTTCAAACTAGCAATGAACTAGGAAGCCAAAATTATTACATTTAAACATACAACTTTGTGCTAATGGAGCAAAGAGTGCTTCAAATTTGGAGAATGATTCCATGGTGAATTATCACAGATATGATTAGAGAAATTTGGCTAAATGAGAAATATTGAAAATGAATCACCAATTGTCAGGTTATCTTGAGCAAAGATCAGGTTGAAAGAGTAGAATTGCATGTACCATTAGAAAGAAATTTGGCTAAATGAGAAACAGTGAAAATGAACCACCAATAGTCAGGTTTTAAGCAAAGAGAAGATTGAAAGAAGAGAATTACAGATGTGAACGGAAAGAATTCTGGCTAATGGATAGTTACTGAACATGTAACGGAAACAGGTAGGTCGTCTTGGTACAGTTCCTGCTCCAGTGGATACCAATCAATCACTTCAGCCGATTTGAAGGAAGGACACCTCTCCAACTTGGCAACTACCCCTGGTCGCGGAGGAGGAGGCAGGTCAAAATCATCTACCATTACAACAGGATCTTCCTCGTGAGTAATTTTCTTCCTTGTAAGTCGGTAATACCTAAGCAGGGCACGATCTTTCGCCTTGGAGTATACGCATCCACCAATGATATCATCATCTCGTCAAAATCGGGACTAAAGTACCTGAAACACAAAGTTTGGTCTATTAGTAGGTTGGGCCCGAGATAGGGAGGGATCACATGGAAAAGTCAACCTTGGAGTCTGAAATAAAGTAGGCAAAAGATTCTCAAATATCAATTGGTAGTAGCATAGTAGCTCCTGCTCCCAGCCAATCATTAACTCTTGTTAATTCAAATTCAGTTTAAAATTTACGTTTAATTCAGACGGATAAAAATGGGGGAAAAGTGGTAAAAGGGTGAAGAAATGTTCATGGTCTTCTTCGATCTAGAAAAAGCGTATGATAGTGTCCCAAGAGCAAAAGTGAAAAAGAGCCTTGGAGTAACAAGAATCGGAAGTACATACATCACAAGCAAGAGCTGTGTACAGACACCACTCAGTAGAACCACTTAGTTTGAAATAACCGGCGGACTACTACAGGGTAGTGTCAGGTACTACATTGTTTTCCATTGTTATGCACAGTCTTGGGCAAGTTCCCCCAAAAAAGGAATTTTGAAAAGTTAAGTTGCTTCTGCTTAAAAAGGAACTGATCCAAGTTCCTGTTCCTTTAAAAAAAAATGGAACCGAGACATTCCTCAAAAGGAACTTAGTTTACCCCTGATTTAAATAATAAATGTGAAAGGAGTTAATTTATTATTAGGCCTATGTTTATATTTATAATAAATTGATAAATAGAAAAGACAACGAAAATAATCCCAAGGAATCAGTCCGCCTCCACCACTCGGAATCTGACAAGAAGTTGGAGCCATTTTAAAAACATTTGAAGTGCCAAGAGTTTTTTATACTGTAGTTTACAATATCAGGTATATTGGAATTCTATGGGATTAGGACAGCAAAAGGAACTTGTAAAGGAACGTTAAACTCGTTCCAAGTTCCCACGAAATAGTAACTTTCACGTAAAAAGTTCTTGATGAGAAAAGGAACGCATTCCTATTAAAGTTCTTGAAAAAGAAACGGGTTACTAGGAACGGGTTCCTCCCCAAGACTGGTTATGCATACCATACTACAGATAAACTGGAACCAACAAAAAGCCAGTTCTCAAAGACAATGTTATTTGCAGATGATAAAGTGACATTGGGAGATGCCACCAACAAAGTACAGGAGAGTATAGTTAAAGAATAATTATGGGGAAAGAGGATTTTACAGTTGCATATCACAGACCTATCCACTGGCGGATTTATAGGTGCTCGCAGTGCGCGCAGGAGCAGGGCCCCAAGTGGCTGAGGGCCCCCGAATTCTGCCATTAGAAATATATTTATACATATATACCAATGCACCCAAGTGGAGCTATGACATACATAGCATACAAGTTTTGTGTGGTGTATTTTGAATCCTTATTTAAAAATCCCAGTAAAAAAATCTTTCCTTTATACTGTCAGAAATCATGTCTGCCTCTGAAATGTGTCTGCTATAGGCCTATGATAAATTGAAAATAAAATCAAACATCAATATATTGCCATGTATGCTGTGAACTGTAAGCTCGAGATGACGACAAAACAAATTGACGCACACAAACTACGTACATTGTTTCGGTATTGCATTCAGAACCCCATTTAAAAAAAAACGCACCAAATGTACTCTAAAAACCCGATTTTCACCAAAAGAATGATATGGAGGGCTCCGCCCCCCATGATTATGTACTAGATCCGCCACTGCAATATGGCCCCAAAACGGTTGCGCGCAGGGCCCCAATAAGTGTAAATCCTCCTCTGGACGTATCGCAACAACCCTTAATCGAAATTAATGAACAACGAAAAGAGAAGAAGGCAGTTGTAGTGACTGAGAGAAAACAGAACACCAACAACTTGAATTTACAACTTGAAATTGGATTCGAAAAGTACATAGAATAGCATTTCATCATATGACCTGTTTGTAATAAAAATTTGTATTAAAACAATGCATTTCAAGGGGACACAGAATAACACCAAATGGAATGATAAGTATGGCGGAGGACCCAGGTTCGATCCCCGGTCGGGACACATCTTTTCGAACATTGCTCTAACTTCGTCCTTGTCCTTACGCCTTATGCTGTGTGATTCGTTGGTCTTGTGGTTAGGGCCTCTGCTTCCAATGCAGAAGGTTCAGGGTTCAATTCTTGCTTCAGGCAGAACTTCTGATGTGGACTCAAGTCCATCAGTGCTTGGCTTAGGAATTTGTAAACGGTGACTTTGGAGCCGACCTAGCAACGAGGCACATAATAAATTCTAATCTTGTTCCGGATTAGCCTTGTTGATTATGGCGCTGTCCGCGGGTGGAATCGTGTCCAACTTGATTGATCTGTGTTTCCTACTTAAATATGCAAGTCTCTAATTGGTCACTGTTGGCTTGTCGATGGTGTCGGTGCCCACAGGGATGGCTTGGTCTGTTTAAAAAAATGTTATGTCCCCCACTGAAAATCAGTTAGGTAACTAAGTGGGTACTCTAAATACAAATTTATTTTATTTACTTCAAGTTTGTAATATGATACCATACTGTTCGTGAGGTGTACTTGCAAGACAGTCAATAACGCTAGCTCCACACAAAGCAAGCTTAGCTTATTTTTATGACACACAGGATTGATTCATTCTGGGCACATTCTTCATTTGAGTTTGAAACCTTTCATCGGGTATCTTGTCCATTCATCGGTTAGAACATCTAGGTGCCCGTTAGGGTGCCGCAGCCAAGCCGCGGTGCGCTAAACACTCTGGCATCTTCTACAGCAAGCCAAGTTGAAGCGATTTCGAGGTGTCACCCAGCCGTCATGAAACGCGATATGAACTTCAAAACTGTCTTAATTGGGGGAATCGGGTGCCAGACAACACATGCCCAATTTGATTGGGGTACGAACATTCCTTCTGGGTGAAACAATGGGTTGAAATATGGTCAAAATCACTATCATGATGTTACTTACTTCTACTACTGCCTAATTCGCCAATTTCAATTGGCCGACGATTCTGACCAAACTGGTGGGTCTACAATATTCAAATTTAACATGTAGGCCCTACAATAAGTTCATAGTGATAATAGTACGCACTTTCGAAAGAAAAAAAATGAAAAAGGTAGCTGAAGGGCATCGAAATTAAGGTTTTAATATAAGCATTTTACAGGTATAATAAACAAATAACTAATCACCTACAATGCATTAAAAAAGCAAGTCTTTGGGCCACTAGGTCTTCATACTTCACATTTAATTGTTTAATGGTGATACCATAGCAATTAATATTATGTACTTTAATAAAACTATTCTACTTCAACAAATAATTTTGCAATGAAACACAAAAAGTAATGATATCCGGCAAATAACAAAAAACTTGTACAAATACAGCCAAACCACCCACACACAATGAAAAGTATGGAGATCTAAAGGAGGGGCTAAGCTGATATACCCTTCTACATTTTCGCACTCTTATTAATTAAATTCATGAATTCGTAATAAATACCTAGAAAGAAAAAAGAAAGAAAGAAAGAAAGAAATAGCACCAAGTGACTGCATCCTTGCAAAGCTTGGCAAAATAAATTTGCACAAACTTTTACATTTAAAACAATAGTTGCATATAAAAAAATTCTAAGATTTGCAAGGATGTGGTCACTTGGCATTGTGAATTTATGTACTAAGAGTGTGAAAATGTAGAAGGGAACATAAACTTGTCCATTCTTTTACATCTTAATACTTTTGATTGTGTAAGGTTTGGGTGTATTTTACAAGTTTTTTGTATTTGTGGTTTTAGCATACCGTACTTATAAAATACATTATTTATAGTTAATTCTGTATTACTTGATAACATCTGGAGGGTAGAAACTGTTGATCAGGGTAATTTGCTCCTTTAACACGGGAAGATTTTCGCAATCTATAGCCTGCAGTTTCTGCAAGGATCCTGATAAGTAAAATCCCATTCTCATCTCATTGTTCACTGGAATGATCTGTAACAAGCAAAAGACAAACAGGTACGTAGTATCGGGAGATATAGATCACAAATTGTTTTTTTCATATTTTAACACATTCTCATCCTGCTTTCAATGAAACAGGAACAAAAAATTCCAAACCAAACTTCATTCCAACTACTGTGCAAATGGGCTTATAGATTTGTTAAGAAAAGAAGAAAAGAACAAGTGGAACTAGGCTTGTTTTTAGAAATCTGGTCATTAAAAAAATCCTGACAAAAAGTTATCCCTCAGGGCTTTTAGAAAATCGGTCAGACTACAATTTGTTTGCATAAACGTAGTTAATAAATTTCTCTAACTAGAAAGATATAAAATATAAACATTACCGTATTTCAGGTCACAAAACTATGCGCAAGGACATCCAATAACATAAGGATCAGATACATGACAGATTTAATGGGATAATGCACTTATAGTCGCGTACCGATAGTAAAAGATGGATTCGGTTCTAGACCCTCGGACTTGGGTAACAATACGGCTACAACAATGAAACAAATAAACTAAACTTTTTAATGGAAACTAGTCAAACTACATCATTCCAATTCCATTGCCTTGATAATTATGATAATTTATATTTATTATTTTTTATTTACATTTTACTTAAGGGACTACTTTGACAGATGCACCAATTTACAATATATTTAGAACACACGTGTGGGGCTCAGGGTCACTTCCTGTCTCCATCTCATATTGCTTTAGCCAGAAACATTTATTTAACACTGTTTGCCTATGAAAATAAGAACAATAGTATTAGAACTGAAGTCTGTAGGTAGGGCGACCACAAGCTAGAGACATGCAGAGACTCCTGATTACTCCTAATAAGTAATGACTTATTACAAAATTATTGGAAATTGACAAGACAAGCCCAAGCATCATTGTATAATTGACGGTCAATATAGTATAGCAAAGTGGTAGCCTCTGTGGTATAGCTCAAAGTAGGACTAAAAAAAAACAGGACAGTAGATAATTATAGATTGATTTTGTGATTGATTGATTAATGATTTGTGTATTACAGTCTGGTCACCATATCTAAGGGACTTCAACAATCACAACAATTGCAAATTTTGAGGAATGAAAAGATTGTGGCTATGGAAACTACTCAAAAGCTCAAAGATGTGAATCACAAATTGTACTGTTAGGTAGTTTCCAAAATCTACAAAAGCAAGTTTTGAATATTTGGATGAGCGAAGCAAAGACTTCAATTTGACTTTGTGTTTTTTTGTTTGTTTTTTGCTTACATTACCCCAAGAAAAATAGCTTGGGTGTTTTGTTTTTGTTAGTTTTTTTGTCTGTTTGTTCGCTCTCTACTGGGCAAACGGCATATGCGATCTTGATGAAAATTGGAGGGGACCTTCGAAATCTCTGAACTTAGAGCTGTATTGTTTTTGGGTACAATTTGAAGAAATATTTCTCATAAATATCGTACTTTTACGATTTATTTTTATTTTTAGTGCGATATTTTCGTGATATTTGGCAAACGGCTACTCCGATATTGATGAAACTTTATAGCGACGTTTAAAATCACTGAAATCATATATGTTATGATTTAGGAGATATTTGAAAAAAATATTTCTTATAGAAATCGTACTTTTACGATTTTTTCTCCGGTTTTTAATACAATATTTTCGTGATATTTGGGCCGATTTTGACCAAACGGGTGGAGCAACAACGTTCATATTTTACATTGACATAAAGTTTATGATGATGTAGTGCCTCTTGAAAGAAAAAGTTGAAAAAGTTGGTCAAAATTCGTAGAAATAAAGGTTTTAATATAAGCCTTTTACAGGTGTATAATGAACAAGTAATATCAAGTAACTATAGAAAAAGTAAGGAGATTCCACATAAAAACGTAATCATTGGACAGAAATATTCCAAAAAAAGCTCATCCATCAACACGTCTGGAAAAAGCGTTCGCGAAGCGGCCTAGTTATTTACATATTTGTAATTATTTTTATAGCACATTAAAAATGCATAATTATAGGTTGTCAGAAAAGGGCATATCATATGGGTGTCTAGCAACCTACTAAACATAATGTGTGGCTCGTTGGTCTTGTGGTTAGCGTATCTGCTTCCAATGCAGAAGGTCCAGGTTCGATTCCCGCTAAAGTCAGAAGTTTTTTAACTTCTGATTTGGACTTCATCCATCAGTTCTTGTCTTAGAGTTTGTAAACGGTGACTTTGGAGCCGTCCTAGCAACGAAGCACATAATAAATTCAGAGTTGTTCTGAATCGGCCTTGTTGATTCTGG
>JAMZAV010010721.1:0-22294 GCA_024449915.1 Sweltsa coloradensis
TTTTTTTTTAGCCCAAAAGGGGATCGCAATTAATGCCGTTTGCCCCGGTAGAGAGCGAACAAACAGACACAAATACAAAATAAAAACAAACAAAAAAACACCCGAGCAAATTTTTTTGGGGGTCAGTGAAATTGAAGTCTTCGCTTCGCTTATCCAAAAAATAGCAACTGTCGTAAAAGTTTGTCCCGACTGGGGTTCTAACTCAAAACCTCTGGCTCTTCGCTCTAATTATCCAGCTACTGGGGCCACAATGCAAACGTTTACTTAATTTCAATGTGTTGCGATTGTTGAGTTTCATGATGTAGACCCGGAGGTTCAAGCCTTATTTGGAACAAACTTAGAATTTTGTATGTTCCAATTGTTGCTAGGACGACTCCAAAGTTACTGTTTACACATTCCTATGCCAAGAACTGATGGACATAAGTCCAAATCAGAAGTTAAAATACTTTTGCCTAGAGCGGGAATCGAGCCCTGGACCTTGTTGCATTCCTTATCCTTTTATACCGCCAGGGTGAGACTCTGATTCGAGAGGTCCCGTGCTCGAATCCCGTTGAGACCGGCGATCCTGACTGATCATTCGCTACTATACATTGGCTTACTAGAACCTAACCTACATACAATACAACAACAAACTCAATAAATTAAATAAGTCAAGGGAGCGCGACGACTAAGTCTTACAATTTAAGTCAAATGGTACAAGATCTGTGTTTTTGTCTGTGAGTTCACTCCAGAACGGGCTCAACGGCCTACGCAGATTGAGCTGAAATTTTAAAACAGACATCGGTACCAATTTTCAGGGTGCCGTTTACATTTTGAGCAAAATCCGTTACAAATTTAAACTCACAATAAGGAAAAAATTGAAAATGTACTGAGAATGTCAAATTAAAAATTAACGTCAATGTTTTTCGTTTATAAAACAAATCATTTTTAACAAATCATGTTTGCATTCAGTGACAATGGTGTATCAAATGTTGCACGGTTGCACGCTAAAGGGTTTCCACCCAAAAATTCCGCTCGGAGATTAAGTAAGCCTACCTTGCAAGTTATATTCTTATTTCGTACTGGCTATGTTTTCCATAGTATTGTATGCATTTGAAGACATGTTCTATAATATCCAGAAATAAA
The DNA here is from genome assembly GCA_024449915.1 of Sweltsa coloradensis. Lineage (NCBI taxonomy): Eukaryota > Metazoa > Arthropoda > Insecta > Plecoptera > Chloroperlidae > Sweltsa > Sweltsa coloradensis. The sequence goes on from JAMZAV010010721.1 coordinate 1,126, forward strand.
GAAATCTATCCCTACCGTTGTTTGAACTAAGGTTTCCAAAATTCCGGGTGTGAAGGCGCCTTAGCCAACTAGACTAGGAAAACACCAAAACCATTGTTAAAAGAGTGAGCAAGTAATGTGTACCCGGGAACATCTGCATTTAAGTTGATTGATATATAAGGCATAAAATATTTATTTTAGTTTGGGGTAGAATCAAAGAAATATTTCTCATGATTATCGTACTTACGATTTTCCGACTTTTTAAGCGATTATTTCGTGATATTTGACCTGGGACCCGGCAAACTGCCACTTTGATCTTAATGATACTTTATGGGAACATTCGAAATCACGGAACTTAGATATGTTATGATTTTGAGAACAATCGAAGTAATAAATCTAATAAAATAGGACAAAAATAATCAACCAAAAAAGCTCATCCATCAACGCGACTTGAAAAAGCGTTCGCAAAGCTGCCTAGTCATAGTCAACAACAAGCTGATATTGATTTGGCTAAGACCAAATCATGATCAACTACCATTTGTGGCTAAATAAATATTGAGTCCAATCAATATTGATTTATAATATCAAGATTTTTGGATTTGCGCGGCGAAGATTTCAATTTCACTTACCCTGAGAAAAAACCATGGTTTTTTATTTGTTGGTTTATTTTTAGTCGTTTGTTCGCACTTACCGGGCAAACGGCATATTATGCGATCTTGACGAAAATTTCAGTGACCCTCGAAATCTCTGTACTTAAATCTGACAAGTTTTTGGGTTCAATCTAAGAATTAGTTTTTACTTTTCGACCTCCAAATTTTTCCCCAAAAAATTATTTTTGGGACGATGTTAACGTGGGATGAGCTCATGCCGCTATCAGAGCACATTTTAACATTTCAAATATGTTATGTGGATATTTGAGGAAAACTTTCTATTGGATATCAATCGAAAATTAATGTTCTTCATTAAGGCTGTGTGTTCACCAAAAACCAAAATCCAAAATAAACATAAAACCGTAGTGTATAGAGTATGATCATTAATCACAGCCTTTTGAAAAGAACAAAAAATATTTTTTGGATTTTTTTGGTCGATGCATTTTTCCTCTATTGCTACTTTTTTAACGATTTTTGGTGCTTATTTTTTTTAAAGTATACCATTATTGGATGGCTGATATTTTTATTGTAGCTTACACTCATCTTTGACTATAGAATGTGGTATTTTGAAATGTATAGCTTTCGTATCGTAAGATCTTCCTTTTTTCTTTTGACGGTACAAATACCACAAAAGTACCGGAAAATATAATACACTGTAAAATGTAAGGTATTGAAGATACACATTTCAAAATAACATATTCTATAGTCAAAGATGAGTGTAAGCTACAATAAAAATATCAGCCATCCAAATGGTATACATTTGGAAAAACTTAGCACCAAAAATCGTTCAAAAAAGTAGCAATAGAGGAAAAATGCATCGACCAAAAAATCCAAAAAATATATTTTGATCTTTTTAAAAGACTGTGATTAATGATCATACTCTATAATAACTACTGTTGTATGCATATTTTGGATTTTGGTTTTTGGTGAACACACAGCCTTAACATTCCTGCTAAATTTGGTAATAAGCCCTCACAACAAGTGCGCCAGGGTCTTTTAATCTCGGGCCTGCATGCAGATATACTCTTCACATAATGAAGTACCAAGATAGACGATCAGATACGTCCCCATTTTCGAGAAGATGGGCTCAATCGTCCGAACAAGCTGAGAGAGGGCTCAAAAAATTCGTAATTTTCCCCTGGTTACATAAAAGGCAACCCGGAAAACGAAATCGGTAGCTTTTAGCTTTGAGGGGCAAAAAACGATCAAAAACGGCAAAGTGTAAAAAGACTTAAAGAAGACATACAAACCTAAACTCTAACGCTAATGCTCACACGAGATCACAAAATATAAAAATGAAATACAAATCGGTAACTTTCAGCCTTTAGAGGCCAAAACGACCAAAAAAGGCAACATGTAAAATAGATTTGATAAAGCCCGATTTAACAATGAACTTACGCTAATGCCATCACGAGAACATTAAAATAGATACGAAATAGGATTAGGAATCGGTAGCTTATCGCTTTTAGAGGCAAAAAACGACCAAAAAAGACAAATTTTGTAAAGATTTTAAGAGACCGATTTAACCATTCACTAACACAAATGCTAATACGAGATCATAAAAAATTTTAAGGGAAATATGAATTGGTAGCTTTTAGTTCTTTCAGCACAAAAATGGATAAGAGGGCACACTAGTAGAGGCCGCAATTTCATCAAAAATAGCGTTAGATAATATGCGTGAGTGTTATACAATAGTAGTTTGCACAATGTTTATATTAACTAGAAACATAACAAAAACTTGTAAAAAGACAGACAAACCTTAAAACACTCGAAAGAAATGGGATCTAACAAAAGGGCCAAGCCCCATCTACCCTTTCCCCATTTGCGCATTCCTAATTTTATAAAGTACAGTGCCCCGTAACAGCATCCGTGGGAAAAACTTGGCAAAATAGAATTTGCAATTATTAATTTAAACGTTATAGTTCATCCAAGTTTTTTTTTCTAATTAATTTAAATGTAATATCATGCAAATTCTATTTGGACAAGATTTTCAAGGATGCTGTTACGGGACACTGTACGTTTATGAATTAAGAATGCGCAAATAAGGAAGGATAGATGAGCTTGGCCCTTTTTCAGGTCTCATTTTTTTTGAGTGTGTAAGGTTTGGGCTGTATTTTAACAAGTTTTTGTTTTGTGTGGGATCTCATAACTTTTTCAAGTTCCATTGCATTTGTTAAAATATAATAATTTTATCAAAGTCGATTAAATTGCTATGGTATACCAATTAACAATAAAATGAAAAAATGTAGTGATCCCAAGACTTGCTTTTTTGTAAACAATGTAGGGGGATCATTGTCAAAATAACTATAGTTACTTGTTGATTGTAGCCTGTATAAGGCTTTTTAAAACCTTTTTTTGGAAGCCTTCCCGCAAAAACCCTTTTTTTCTTTTTCTTTCAAAAGGAACTACATCACTATTACCTTTAAAGGCCATGTAAAATATGAACGTTGTAGCCCTACCCGTTTGGGCAGAATCCCTGAGCAATTGAAAACTGACGAATTAGACAGAAGGAGAGTAAAAGTAACCACACAAAAAAAAAAACTGTAAATAAACAGCCCAACCTTACACACTCAAAACAAATGAGATCTAACAAAAGGGCCAAGCTCACCTACCCTTCCACATTTGCGCATTCTTAATTCATAAACGTACAGTGTCCGGTAACAACATCTTTAAAAAGCTTGGCAAAATAGAATTTGTAACTTTTAATTTAAACGTGATAGTTTATCCAAATTCTTTTTTTTCAAATTAATTTAAAAGTAATGGTCATGCAAATTCTATTTTGCCAAGCTTTTCAAGAATGTTATTACGGGACACTGTACGTTTATAAATTAAGAATGCGCAAATGTGGAAGGGTAGATGAGCTTGGCCCTTTTTTAGATCTCATTTATTTTGAGTGTGTTAGGTTTGGCTGTATTTTTACAAGTTTTTATGTGTGGGATCTCATTACTTTATAAAATTCCATTGCATTTTGTTAAAATATAATAATTTTATCAAAGTCGATTCAATTGCTATTGTATTACCAATTAACAATAAAATGAAAAAATGTAGTGATCCCAAGACTTGCTTTTTGTAAACAATGTAGGCGATCATTGTCAAGTAACTATAGTTAATTGTTGATTGTATGCCTGTATAAGGCTTTTTTTAAACCTTTATTTGGAAGCCTCCAGCAAACTTTTTAACTTTTTCTTTCAAAAGGAACTAAATCACTGTTACCTTAGTGTCCATGTAAAACATGAACGTTGTAGCCCCACCCGTTTGGTCAGAATCGCTGAGCAATTGAAACTGACGAATTAGACAGTATATAGTAGCCAGTATAGTAACTTACATCCTAAAAGTGATTTTGAGCATGTTTCAAGTCATTTTTTCACCAAGAAGGAATGTTCGTAAAACAACCAAAATTTGGCATGTGTTGTCAGGTACCAAATCCCTTGATTTTGATAGTTTTTAAGTTCACATCACGTTTCATGACGGCTGAGTGACACCTCGAAAACACCCCAACTCTGCTTGTTGTATAAGGTGCCTGAGTGTGTAGCGCACCGCGGCTTGGCTGCGGCACCCTAACGGGCACCTAGACTAACATCAAGTGATTTTGAGATTTGATGTTTCAAGTCATTTTTCACCAAGAAGGAATGTTCGTACACCAACCCAAATTTGGCATATGTTGTCAGGTACCAAATCCCCTGATTTTGATAGTTTTTAAGTTCACATCACGTTTCATGACGGCTGGGTGACCCCCTCGAAAACACCCCCAAATCTGCTTGTGTATAAGGTGCCCGAGTGTGTATAGCGCACCGTGGTTTGGCTGCGGCGCACTAACGGGCAACTATATAAAATACGATTACTGTTTTTACATTTTGTATTGTAGGCCATCTGCACCGCACATTGAGTGGTGGATTATCACTGATCATTTCAAAAGTTACACACTTCACTGCTTTGCCTTCCCGTTGATCAAGTAACATTAACTTTTATTTGACTTTAATAGATTTAATAAAAATTAAATAAGAAACGCTCCGACTTTTAATAAACCGTACATAAATATATAACCCCTAAAAAACTGCATCTTTTATTTCCTTTTCTGAACTGGTCCTGTGTGACGAAATACTTTTTTGCCTTGCCGGCACCAAAGTTAAAGGGTATTTAAATCGATTTTCACATTTAATTTGAATTTTTATTGATTGAACAAATTTTTTTCAACCTGTCGCAGAGTTTTCGGGCAATTAGTATTCTATTTGATATGGGTGCCTTTTTTTGCCGTTTTTGGTTCCCAAAGCTATAATCGACATATTTTGATTTACTCATTACATGTTCTGTATTGTCTTGAATTATTGAAGTAATTACTACTTACCCAGCATTATTGGACAATTTGGGATTCATTTTCATATATATATATTTACCTTTTACCCTTTTCGCTCTAAAAGGTAAAAAAGTACTATTTCAATTTCAGATATTGTTTTCTGTTTGGGCTTAAAAAAACACATTTGTTTCCACCATAGCCAACGTTATAGGCAATTCGTAAATTGTTAAGAAATATTATCCTTTTTTGCCGTTTTTTGTCTGTAAAATCTAAAAGCTACCGATTTCGCTTTCCGGGTTGGCCTTGATGTAATCAGGGGAAAATTACGAATTTTTTGAGCCCATTCTCGGCTTGTTCGGACAATTGAGCCCACAAAAGTGCGTATCTGATGGCCTAAGAACTTTCTAGAGGAGTAAAAAATATTGAAATTTCACTTTAGGTGCACAAACCGTATAACAAGCTGAAAATTAACCAAGTGTTCTCAACACCCTAATTAAACTACTGTGTAAAATTACCCGAAATCACTTTAGCGGAAAAGGGTTTTAAAAAATGGCAAACGGGTAACTTTTCAAAAAAAGGGGAAGTTTTGTACACATCATTAAGAAATAGCTGGAAGCTGATCGTCTGGACAAAACTGCACACACTTTGTTTTAACACTACTTATTAATATCCATAAACGTAATAAAAGGCAAAAGACCAACAATTTTAATTTTATATAGTCTGTTTTGCACATAAATAGACCCCGAAATGCATTTTAAAACCGTTTCGCAATATTTCAATCACATTCTTCAGACGAAATATGTAGAATTATCTAACACTTATCCAGCTATAGAGTCATCTATGTGTCTGCTTCGATGAAAAAAATTGACGCCTTGAAAAAACGTACATTTAAAAACATTGATTGTATGCTCGAAGCCGCGTATGCTTTATTGTCCACTTTTCCCGCCAAAATATAAACAGCTAAATTTGAATTTGAAACATTATATACCACGCCAACTAGTAACATATGTTACAAACTCAACTAATACAACCATTTTACATCAGGCATTAGTAAGAATGTCATAGAACCTGTTCAAAATAAAATGGAACCCTACACAATAAATCACAAAATATGCACTTTACTCGTTCTTAACATAGAAAATCAGCATCACGTGACTACATACAAATTTATACAACTCTCTCAACAATTCATTAAATTATAAAGAGCCTTTTAAAAGGCTACATGGGCTTACAATGGGCAACTTCAATGATTTATGGAGGACTAACCAATATTGAAATTTTTACTTTTAGGTGCACAAACCGTATAACACGCTGATTTTATAAACCAAGCCTTCCTTAGGCCTTCACAAATGTGTGGTGCAAATGTACCCAAAATCACTTGAGCGGAAAAGGTAAAACAAAAAATGGGTAAAACGGCAAAAAGTGAAAAATATATGTTTTATTTCACTATTTCTTCCAATTTTGCTTTAGAAGCTCCTTGTATACAATAAACAATCTTCACATAGAAACGTAAGTAATAAGTTTATGAAATTAAATCTATATATTACATTTTCTTATAGTATGTTAGAAAATAAAATGGGTCATAAATGGAAAGAAAATAAATTGAAATTTCTATTTCACCTGCTAGTTATTTACTACTACATGGTCAAATTCCTTTGTTTAAAAAATAAATAAAACCTCAGATGTGATTTTTGTCGCTTTGTATTTTGAGATTACTCATACGGGTTACACTGCTGAAATGATCCCGACTTTTCCTTATGTATATGAAACGTTTTGTAAAATTATATCGAATTTACACACATCCTTTTTATTAATATAATTAAGACTATAAAAGTATCAACATGGTAAATTGGTTGGCCTAATGTTAAATTTAAGAGCTGTGCTGTGTTTTATTTAAATGTTGCTGTGTGCTAAAATAGTTTTAAACCTTCATATTATATTGTGATTTTAATGGCGATAACATTGTTAATAACACTAACAACAACAATATGTATTTCTAAACACAAATAATTGCCAAATTTCATGACATTGTCCAGTTGTTCAGCTCCTGCCCCCAGTTTGGCTTTAAAATAATACATGCACACAACGCATAAAAATTGAAGCGGACTGTACGATCCACCGACGTTATGATTGCTCATCTCTTCTGTGTTTACATATCTTTACTACCAATGCAATAAGCATACAAATTGTTGACGCGTATTAAATCGAGTCCCTCCACTGAAATATGTGTGGTATATCGTTTCTTTACCGCATCTTCCATTCGTGTTATCAAGCGTTATGCTCCAACATACTTAAACCTAAATGATCGTATGCTCAACTCTACTCAGGTTATTGTAAATAATTACAGATACAAAAATGAATTGGTGAAAGGGTGCAAGAGCTTTGCTAAAGGATAATATCAGTTCAGTTCTGTTAGATATTTCGAACAGGACAGTTCGTTCAGTATTTTATAACTCGGTGCCAGATTATTGTGTTAATTCACTAATTTTGTGGAAGTTTTATTGTAGTCTACGAATGGTTGTGCCTGTTGGTTTTACTTTTTTCTTTTAATGTAAATCATGAAAAATCATACAAAATAACCTGGAAATATGGTGATTACTGACTGAAATGTATAATAATATAAGACTAATAAATTATACATTTAACCAAACTCACACAAACCGCACATTTATTAAAATAGGTGACAAGACGATTTTGGCAATCCCTTCGGCGAAGAATATATCAAATCAACATTTCACAGAACTACCGTGTGTGTTTTTTGTGATGGCAAGGAAGGCCCATTAGTTTCCACAGAATATAAAACGATTTTGACTAAGAAAGGTTTTGTTACAACTTATAAAATCGTTTGGATATATGCATGACGATGTGGCTATTAAAGTTCTTAAATACCGACAAAGTACAGTTGACAGTTTTCCATATGAATTTCATCAAAAATGTAGAACTGTTTATACAAACTCACGCAAACATGAAAGAGCAAAAAACATTTATCTGAAGAAGGCCCTACGTATACAAATGTACCAACTGAGTCTAAACGCCGTGCTAGGAATGAATCACTTAAATTTGATTGGAATATCAACTGTTTAATTTGTGGCGAGAAAGAAGATAAATTTAAAAGAGGGCGTTTGTTTTTACTTGTCGACATGAATCCTGTTCGAGTCAGAGAGTCTGTTTGCAAGCCCCATTAACTAGAGGTGATCAAAATATAAGCAAACGAATTTCATTTGAAAGCGATCTCTTTGCTGTAAACGCGAGGTATCATCGAAACTGTTATCAAAAATACACAAGCACAAGAAACATCAAATCCGCAAAAAAATATCAAACCAATAACAAATATGACCAAGCCGCAAACTTTATTTGGGATTTTTGCAAAGACTCGATTGAAAACGGAAAAATAATACAGCTCCCTAAAGTTTTTGGAATGTGCATTCAATTTTGAAATGATGCTGGAGTTGACACTGAGATATCAAATGGATACCGTCCTTTTGCCATTAAAATAAAAATTTCAGAAAAGTATTCAAACCGTGTTGTGTTTCATTCTCAGTCAGGACCATTTATCCGGAATCATGAGGGACCTTGTGTAATGGAAAAGTTGAAGATTTTTTCTGCACTTTTAGAACAAAAGCTCTTGTGCACTGATTCCGATAAATGCCCCTGCTATCGAAATGGACTGGATTGTACAGATATTTGCCTATGTAATCGAGACTGTTACAACGTGTTCAATTTCAAGACACATCTTAAATCACTAATGATGACCAAATCTAAGATAAAGTGGTCATAAAAATATGGATTCTAAGAAATCATCCAAATAAAGGTCAATGTTCATAACTTTTTCTTTTTTCCTAGCTCTATTACATTCGGGCAGTGTTACCACGGCGTAACCTAAACTGATGTGATTTCGCGAGTGTTCGTAAGACTTTGCACTAAAGAAACCATAAATCATGAACTTTTTATTTCAAAAACCCACAAATGTTAGGTATAACTAAAACTAAACAATTCAAAAATATACAATTCAAAACAATACAAATACGTTACCTATACCAATCATTAAAATTAATATAATATGAACAAGTATTAAAAAATTAAATTTAAAACAAATACAAACAAGAAAAAAATTGCTCATTATAAGCCCTTTTTGCCCATTTTAAGCCCATTTAGCCTTTTAAAAGGCTCTTTATAATTTAATGAATTGTTGAGAGAGTGTATAAATTTGTATGTAAATGTGATGCTGATTTTCTATCTAAAGAACAAGTACAGAGCATATTTTGTGATTTATTTTGTAGGATTCTATTTTATTTTGAACATGATCTATGATATTCTAACTAATGTCTAATGTAAAAGGGTTGTATTTGTGGAGTTTTAAAACATATGCTACAAGTTGGCGTTGTATATAATGTTTCGAATTCAAATTTAGCTGTTTATATTTTGGCTGGAAAAATGGACAATAAAGCATACGCGGCTTCGAGCGTACAATCAATGTTTTTAAATGTACGTTTTTCAAGTCGTCAATTTTTTTATCGAAGTAGACACATAGATGACTTTATTGCTGGATAAGTTTTAGATAATTCTACATATTTCGTCTGAAGAATGAGATTGAAATATTGCGAAACGGTTTAAAAATGCATTTCGGGGTCTATTTATGTGCAAAAACAGACTATACCAAATCCAAAATTGTTGGCCTTTGCCTTTTATTACGTTTATGGATATTAAAAAGTAGTGTTAAAAACAAGGTATGTGCAGTTTGTCCAGACGACCAGCTTTCCAGCTATTTCTTAATGATGTTACAAAACTTCCCCTTTTTTGAAAAGTTACCCGTTTGCCATTTTTTTAAACCCTTTTCCGCTAAAGTGATTTCGGGTAATTTTACACAGTAGTTTAATCAGGGTGTTGAGAACACTTGGTTAAATTTTCAGCTTGTTATACGGTTTGTGCACCTATACTTTATTTGAAGTGCTAGAGCAAATTCGTTACAGGCCTATAGTCTGTGCATGCATGACATAATCAGTTGCCCAGCGGTCAGTCACACCTCGCCACGTACGCAAAACTGCATCGTCATCCAATACATCGCGAACTCGAACTCTATAATATTGTGAACAAAAAACACTTCTAACCTTACGCACTTACACGCACTCCGATATACGCCACCTTCATAAACATGTTGACATCAGACCGTTCATATAAGAAACAATACAAAAATATAACAGAAATCAAGTTTTCAAAAACTAAAAAATATTCAAAAATTTAGCTCACACACAAAAAAACTCTCAACGCACCTCTAACTTTGCAAACCACTATCTAACCACGTGTAATATATTTAAAATATCATCAACATAATTTCCCCTTGAGGTTTTGAAATTCAAAACTTCTCAAAATTTCCTAAAACACAAATCCGGCCTGACTTCACCACGTAGACAATCTGCTGGTCAGGGTTTACCAATGGGCAAACCACAAGACTAGAACATGGGGCGTAGCAAGGTCCTACCTACATTGAGATAAAAAAGATGGGCCAAGCAAACTCGATCTTAATAGTTCGAGTGCGTAAAGTTTAGCTGAATTTTTAGACGACTTCTGTTATGTGTAGAAACGAAGGTTGCCTCTAATTTAATCAAAATCACGGTAGCCGATTTCCTTGGGTCTTTTAGAATGAACGAACATACAGCAAACTATAATATTATTTTAAGGACATAGACAACATGATTATTTTATTTCTTTATCTCAATTGTTTGTGTGTGACTGTGAGGCCGAGTCGCGCGTCAACATGAAATACTATAACCAAATGGGAGAAAGGTTAGGGGCAGATGTGGATAGGGGGGCGCACGCTCAACTAAAACCTTCTATACGTCCCTTGTTGAATCTCATATCACACTGACAATCTTGGACGATCCAGGAGAAGCAATTTTAAAGTGTTTACCTTTCAAATTAAGTGTCAAGAATTTTCTATCCTATACAGTAGGCTACACTAACCGTAAAAGATCGAATATTTCTAGGTTTGCGTACGATGTTCTTGTTGATGTTCGATTTCCGACTTGATCTTTCAATTCCTAGTTATATAATGTCATTTTAAAACAAGTACAACGTAAAGAATCAATCACAAATCAATCAATCACTAAAAGTGTTACTAGTACTAAGAAACTTTGATAGATCTTTTGAAAGGGAGAAAAAGGTTAATCAATCACAAGAGTTAAGTTTAAGAATCTAATATCGAGACTAAATAGAATATCCACTAATCATTTAATCGGTTATCGGCGGAAAACATAAATTTTATAATAAATAAGCCCTTAATTAGCCTTCCTTGGTATTGACTTGGGGAAATATCAATACATATCGATTGGTTCCAAGTGGATTGCACTGCTACTGACATTTTAAGGAGAAGTACATGTAAATGAATGAACGATTATCGATTTTTGGCCGATTTACTGGCATATTGAATATATTGTTAAAAGTAGAAATGAATAAACGATTATCGATTAATGGCCGATTTACTGGCAAATGTTTCTATATCGAATCGACAATAATTTTTTGTAGGCTAAAGTCAAAACAGTCTGTTTATTACCAAACCCGATTTATACTTCGCTGATTGGCTTACAAACGAAGAACTAGATTGGATAAGCACCGAAAATGTAAATAACGCGTAAAATGACGAGTGATCTCGTGATGTGTCGTCAATATGAAATGACGGTTATATGTGTGAAGTGATCTCTAATAACGCACGAGACGTGCTATAACGGCCGTGTGTTACGATCTCCTAATGTCTGTTTATTACGAAATTACCGTTATGTGTGAAGATCTCTAATAGTGCGCGAAACTTACTGGCTATAACGGCCGTGTATTATGATCTCCTAATGTGTGTTTATTACGAAATAACCGTTATGTGTGAAGATCTCGAATTAACGGTGTGTAGTTACCTGATCTCGCTTAGTATTGGAAAATTCACTGATCTCGAACTGATGGTGAAAATCGACTCACACAACAGCGTCCAATCAAAAAACCATTATGATAATCGTGATCTACGTATGCAATTTCATCAGAAAACTGTTTTCCTTTTTGTTCTAAAGTTATTAGTTTGGGTGGCTGGATTGCATGTGAGAATCTACAGATCTAATGTTGTCCCCAAAACAAACATGTGTGTGTGTGTGTGTGTGTGTGTGTGTGTGTGTGTGTCTAAACATGGATTATGCAGGTGTCAAACATTTGCTTGATTGCAAATTAAGCCTTTCTTAAACATTTTGTTAATTGTGGTTTTAAAAAACCGTTTAATTCTAAGTGGTGAACGTCAATGTCTTCGTTTTTTTTCTGTAAGTACTCTGAACCCTGAGCAAGCACGAGTATTTATATAAATCAATTCTGCACTTAGGTATATTGAAAAGGTCACGATTGTGAGTATTTTTGTTGGGTACGCGGAAACCAAGTTGATAGATAAGAAAATCACACATTTTAAATTTACTTTAGGCATTTTGGAGATTATCAATTATTGTAATGGGAATGCCCACGAGTTGTGGACTCAATCCCTTTTTGCATCCACCGAAGCAAACCTGGGATCAGAACTCCCGGTACGCTTAAACTTCATCTTTTGGTAAAATAAAATAAAATCAATTTTAATTTATTAACCCCTCAACTTGGTTCAAGGGTAATTAATATTTATTTTTGTCGTAAGGGATCAACTTAACGGGTCGACATCACATGATCTTGTATTGAATGTGCAAATAACCAACAATAGAAATTCTTATATTTTCGATGATAATGTCTTACATCATTGGGGTTCATCATTTACTTTTATTGTAGCACAATGTTTATTTCGATTTCATGAAAGAATGTGCACATCAGGCGTGCTGTGGTACATCTCCAACGGAGAGAGAGGGGGGAGACTCGTCCAGACATGTGGCGTGGGTTGTGGGTAGACTCACCCGTGAGGTACCCCTTCATAAGGGTAGAGAACAACGCGATCCCCTACTGCAAGGTTATCGGGGTTGTCCTCCACCTCCTCCCCCACAGACTCGACGATACCCGCTACCTCGTAGCCCGGGAACAGGGCGCCGTCGCGCACCCCTCCGAGGTACGCGGGGCTCTGTGGGGGGTAGGCCATCTCCTGACTCATGTCGCTGGAAGTACTCGATGTGCTGGATAAGGATGGTGATCTGCGCAGCCGGTAACAAGCTCCCGCACATACAACCTGAAGGAAATTGTTGCATAATAATAATACTCTACCAACGAGTTTTTATACCAAATCAAGGACATGAAACTTTATTGTGCAGGCGAGGTTTTCAGACTCAGCGTTTCTTCCACCTACCTCTCCACCAATTAACCCCACTCTTTTCTTTCCTCCCCCAATTTTACTCTTGCCACAAATACTACCGCGACTTGCCAAAAAAATATCGCCGCTGTGGGGATACATATCCATTTTACTCATTGTGACACTCTTCAGGTGACTAACAAGCTAGCAGTTAGTGTGTTTAGGTAGTAAGGAATTGGCATGTTCAAGTGTGAGTAAAGCTCGATCCCAGCATCCCCCCCCCCCCCCAAGGCTGTGGGTATTTTAAACACCACAGTCGTTTGTTTAATTAACCTACTTATCGTCTGACGAGGAATTATCCGACAGTGTAATACGCTTGTACCGCAAAGTTTAAATGAGACTTTCATCCCAGTAATATATTTTTAAAGTGAATAACAAAATGATATATATTATTACAGTCTAGTTAAATAGTTGTTACTTCGTATAGTATAGTTACTCGATAAGTATTATATAGCAAAAAGAACTCACTATTAAGACTTGGATAAAAATATAAATTTCAATTTAAAACACAAACACAAGTTTTTTTACCTTGAGGAAACCTTGGAACTAGTAATGATTGCCTGTATCTGTCAACATCGAACTGACGGTCTCCCGAATTAGAGAGTCGCGTGTTTTTGTGTACTTTTGTCAGGACTTGGTTTGGCTCGTCGCTTTAGTGATTTGTACACAGGCTTCATTTTGCTCAAATCGATTTAATTTATATCACACAAACACCCACAAATGTGACCACGTTTAGATCAATGTAGGATGATTCGTACGCGGGTGCATTAGTCTCTTAGCAAGTTAACTAAACTCATTATGGTATTTGAATGGTTTATAAAAAATGTCATTTGGTTTTCATTACTAAAGTGTAGCATGATGTTAACCAAGGACGATCATGAGAACCGTAAATCGGGGTTGCCGGTTCTGTTTTTATAATCGACCGCATCACGAAACCATGCGTGCACTTGGGCACATTGTCGGTAGATATTATGCATACGCCTACATTTCCATCAGTCTTATCGAATAACATCTGTCGTAATTAACTTCGATTTCAAGTTCGTCTCTAATCACATTAAAAATAAAACAAATAGTTGCGATAGTGAGTCGTGATTAGTGGCTGTGATAACACAGCGCATAGATAACATGCTAGGTGCTTGGAGCTTACCTATGCTCCTCACTAAAAAATAGCGTTTTATAGCCAGCTGTAAACGTAGCCTACCATGGACTAAATTCGCATATCTCAAAATCAATAGGACTACTTGATTGTTCGTGAGCACGAACCCCCCGTTCAGCCATACTGGTCCTTATTAGCTGTTTTTTTCTATATCAACTTTTATTTAATCCGTTTATAATCATTAGTGCATTGCTGAAAAATCAAATTTGTGATACGGTTTGAAAGTAACGATCCCTGTTCATCCGTGAACAGTAACAATGTTTCTCGGGCTAGCAAAATGAGGATTTTACCAGCACTAAGGGTTAGAACCCTATTTTGCTGTGGAGGAATTGCCTTTGTACATTCAAAGTAATGGTATGTTATCGCTGACAAGGGGTTGATGGTAACCGTAATAGAGCAAAAATAAATTTCGAGTTCAAAAATACATTTTCATTTTATAGTCACCTTCTAATTCTAGTATTTTAAAAAAATAAATTTTCTACAATTTGGAGCATTATTCTTTTTCATTCAAATGCTGCATATTTTTATAATGGTTGGTTACATTTAATGTATTTTCGATGTGAGTAATGTTATTGTGCTATAGTGTTTAATAGTCGAGTTTTTATAAAGTTTTTGACTATATGTTTTTGTTTAAACTTTTGCCAAGCACATTATTGTTAATTTTAATTTTTCTACTAATATCAATTTTACTATATTTAGTGATATCACACACAATTCTGTGCAGGTTAAGGGCTATGCTCGTTGGGATATTCCTAATGATTATAATGTACCAATGATCATTGAATAATAACAAATAAATATTTTATGATTGTTATCTCATTCTTGCAGATATTATGTGTACACATACAAATTACATATACACATATACATATATACGTATACAGCGTCACACTATAAAACCAAGGTTCAACATAATACTAATTATATTATATACAACAATATCGGGCACAGAGATAGGGGGCGATCGAATATACTTTATCAACACATTGTCGAAGAGGTACAAACAAATACAATTTTATTCAATGTTGATCTGATTTGGTGGTGGTGCCGGGTTAAAAAATATCCCCCTTTTAGTAAGGCTAGCACCGTCTCGGGTTGTATACACAAATGTGAGGGTAAAGTCTAGGAGCTGAAATATGTCCATGTTTTTCTGCTATATCCATTTGATTTTTTTTTTAGATAAATCCACATTGAATACATGTCGGTATTAGCAATGAAATCCGCTAATAAAGATCAGTTTGCCCAAAAGTGACCTTGTAAAGTGTAATCAAAAATATTGCCTAAAACTCTATTCCACACTGGAGAGAAAGATACTTTATTTTGTGTTAGCCCTAAAGGCCCCTTCCATGTGTTTGTATGGTTTATACTACTTTATTGTCGCAGCACGATGCTATTATATTTACAGCCTAAACACGCAAACCGTCCACTCTTGCCAGAAACACTATCTATGCCATTTCTTCCTTTGTTTTTGATAGGACTTTTTACTACGCCCACCATTGTACGACGTATTAAAAAGTAAAATCATGGTAATTTATAGAGCATGGCAATAAATTATCGATCGCTTTTAGAACTTAATTTCAAAGGTTGAAAACACGGTCAGTTATGTTTTCATCGCCGACTATACTATTCACTTGTCTGTGGGTTCTTGAACGGTACTGTACTCCAATTAAGGAGTGATTGGATGTAGTCATGACTTTGTTTTATGAGGATTTATTGTCTTAGTGGTAATAACAATGTCAGAACGGAATCAAGACACAGAGATACGAAACGGAGATTTCAAGGATACATCTGAAACTGAAATGTAATTATTCTACCCGAAATGGATTTTTATTGCATTAGTTTTTTTGGCATGAATGCCATGATTTTACTATATCCAATCTTTTTTAATGTAGATAAAATTTTTTCCTTTACTAATTGAGAGAATTTATCTTACATGCTTCTCCTGTTAGTAGAAGTTTCGCATTAATCTGGGTAAGTAGAAATGCTACAATCAAGCAACGTTAAAACTTAAAGCTACTGTGTAATTTTTTTTTTTACTAGCTGGCGTTGCCATTGTTACATGTAAGCAAGGCAGGGATTATCATAAGAAATAATGAAAATTCTTTATAACTTGTTGAGTAATGTGTAAACAATGTCAAATAATATGGTCATGCATTTCAGTGCTTGTCATGTAATAATTGTAAATTCTTGGAAACGCAAATGTACAGTATAACTATCATCTTTGTTTCTCGATTTGGATGTCGGGAAACACTCCCTTAACACAACCCCTGCATTTCAGTGCTGTCATGTAATATACTTGCAAGATCCTAGGGAAACGCAAATGTACAGTATAACTATCATCTTTGTTTCTCGATTTGGATAGTCGGGAAACACTCTCTTAACACAACCCGATCGGGATGGATTTTTTTAAATTTCTGGATTGTATTAAATATTATCATCTTTGCTATAATTTATTCAACAGTTTTCTTGGATACAACTCATATTATAAATACAGGTACCTGATTACAATGTAAAATTCTTTAAGCTGGACGGATATCTGTTCTGATATGTCAAGTATATTGTAACAAGTTGATAAGGCTAAAAGTTTCTGAACATACTCTTATTGCCTTGTTGTTGTTTTGGGAAATAAAATAGCTAGGCGAATAAATGCCAAAAATGGAATACTAGTGCTGTCATGTTGAAATGTGAGTTGGTTATTGATGTGATATGATATGATGTAATAAACTTCTTTACGAACGAGGATCGAGTAAAAACGCAATCATGATGTTACGAAAACACATTTAACTGAAACTCAATCAGATGTCATTAACTTAACATTTAATATTTATTCTTATATTTAACCCGAAAGCGTATGCCCTCTTCAGCCTGTGTTACTAAGTAATATTGCAATTTGCACCAGCAATTACCAGCTGACAATTACGGTCACGGGAGCAGCTACCTAAGCTACCTAACCAACAGATCGTTGAATAAGAATAACATGTTTCGTCTCAGCTTTTAAATGTCGTTGGTGGAGGTGCCGGGTACATAGATATTATAAGTTTGCATGTGTGAAGGGGGCGGGGCTCGCCCCCTAGTGCACATTCTTATTTTAACTTGTTGATAAAGACGTCCCAAAGTGGAGTCTTTACGAATTATGAATTACGAATTTACGAATTAATCGTATAGCTCATAGCAATTGACACAAGTTTAAACTTAAACATTAATATGAAGCTTCAATATTATGATAGAAAAAAATTAAATATTGCGTTACCTCACAGTAACATGAGGCCCTATTTTAAAATCCAATTTTTAGCACATTCAATAAAGGGCACATCACATCACTTTGGATCAGGACTGTCGGGTAGAGGTTTTGATTGTCGGGTCGGCTCGGGGTTCGGGTACTAAACTGCTTCGGGGTTTCGGCTCGGCTCGGGTATGGGAAATGACAGCCGATATAATCTGCATGTTAAAATGGATAATGAATTTTACTTATAAAGAATCTAACTGAAAATTGTTTCCTAATTTTTTTACTATTGTCTATATTTATAATGAATAGCTTTTTAGCCTACCTTCATAAGTTAATGCAAAAAAAAATTGTCTAAACCCGGCACCTCCCTATCCCCCAAAATATTTTGGCTGATTTCCGAAAAATGGGGTACTTTTTTTACAAACGGGCCGGCCCCCAAAATTTCCGACCTACCCAAAATTTCATTTCGCTCGACCACTACTTTGGAGCATCATTTTGCTTAAAAATATCGTTTTTGTATGGGTTTCGCCGGAAAAAAATTAGGATTCGGTAGCTAGAAAAAAAATTTTAAAAAAAATAAAATAAATGAAATTTAAAAACATTTTTCAACTTCACATTTGTATTTTTTTTAGATTATTTTTTCGATGGAGCATTTTGCTTTTTTACGTGCTACAATTATGGGGCTCTAGGGGCTTCTTGGTGCTGTAGCCACTTCCCTAATTTCAAATGATAAAATAATGGGTCCTCGTGCAAAATGTTTTTCTTAGTATAAAAATCAAATTCACAAATTTTAGTATAAAATTGTTTTTTAAATTTGCCTTTCTACCCCAAAGCCTTCTAATTTTGCAACTTACCCTACTTTTTAAAAAATTTTCCCATATTTTAGTTCATTGTGATTTAAAATTTTTGCCACTGATGGAAAAAAAATAAGCTACAAGACAAATACAATTAAAAAGGGAAAGACAAAAATGAAACAACGATGGAGAAAGAGAGAGACCCGGGACCCTGCAGTGATTGTTTTGCTCTATACTTAAGTTTTAAAAAATATATTTTCCCGCATATTAACCACGTTCAACTATGGAGACATTTTTGTATTGTATAAAAATTCTTCTTTTTTAAATTTTTTAGAATAAAAAATAAACTCACCTTTATTCTCCCCCCTTTAGGTGGCCATCGGGTACCGGCACATCAAAACTAAACACACAGTCCTTGATAACTGGCCCCGGGCTCCAATGCTTACTTGACGACACACTTGTTCATCTTGTTTGAGTTTAGGGTGTACTGTATCAGTGTCTGCATCGACTTAGTAATACCCCCACCGGGAAGAAGACACATCCGTTTCAGACGCATTGACTGGAGATTTTGTGATAAGATAGTGGGGTGCCGTAAGCGAATGAATAACTCAGACGCGGGGAAAAACTTTTTACGCAGATTTAATAATATTTCTAATTTTTAAAATCGCAACCACGAGTGGGCCCCTGTAGTCTGTAGTAGGGAACTTTTTAAAAAAACGGTATTTGAAATTTTCAGCGCCAGAAACATAAACCATTGCGATATCACTGTCGGAGGGATTTTATGTATGGATTGAATGTCGTAAAATTTTAAAAAATTACCAGTTGAAAAATACACGAGTTAGGGAAAAAACCTATCTATTTTTGGAAATAATGTTAGTTGCAAAACAAAAACGCGAAGTTGTTTATTTGTTTGTTTCCCCGAAGGTAAATTTTTAAAAAATGGGAATTGCCATTTTTAAAAAACTTGAAAATAAATTCGCGAATAAAAAACATTATTATTCAAGAATTTAACATAAGTGAATAAAAAACAGTAACAAAACGACTTAAAGTAGGTCATAAAACAACTTATTTTTTTGTTGCTTTTAGGTTAGATACTTATGAGAACAATGGTAAAGTAATACAAATTTGATTTTTATCCAAAAGTGGGAAAATTTGAAACTCATTTATGGCCTCCCTACATTTTAAAAAATTTTGGGGTTTGGTGTTATCCAAAAATTGAAAAAAAAGAGAAAAAAATCCACAAAACTATTAAAAATTTTTTAATTTCTGCTGAAACACAATCTTCTATTTGTTAAAATACAAAAACCCGCTACCAACCTACAATGGTAAGATTTTTTTATGTGGGGAGCACAAGTAATGTACTCTAAACACAAAAAATTATAATAAACATAAACCATTTGAATCAAAAATGAGAATGCGCATTAATGATACGAGTCCTCTCTATACATTAAAAACTATTTAAATCTATCGACCTTTCGATGTTTGCTGATGCTGAAAGCGTTGAAAATCATAAAGTGTCAAAACAAAAAATAGGGTTTTAAAAACTTTTTTTTTGTACAAGGGCACAGGTTTTAATCCTTTATAATATGTTTCTCCCGAAGGTTAAAAATGATCTCTTCGAGTGTTTTCCTATTATATTTAAGTTGAACATCGAAAAATGTTATGGTAAAAAAATTTTTTAATCAAGATTCTGGTTAAGGGCAATTATTGATGTGTCATACAAGCACTATAATTATACCTCAACAATCGAGTAGTGCTTGTGGGTTACCACTTCTCGGACAAGTAAACGAGCGTGCGCACGTTTTTCGCGGTTTTTAATAAAAAAGCAACCATTTACTATACTATCCAAAACGTATCAACTTTTGAAACATGTTGGTTGAAAAGCGACAATTTGCGATGCGAAATTCACTTTATAATGGGATTGTTTTAAATTCTAAATTTTAAAATAAAAAAATAGTATTTCGATAAAAAAAAATTTTAAATTTTTATATGTTTTTGACTTTACAGAGCTTTTCACTATTTGAATTTGGGAACTCGAAGTTTATTATAGCAGAAGATTTGTGCCCCCTTTCGCCAATTTTTCCCCGTACATTTAGACATTAGTAGACAAACAAATAACATTCACGACTAGAAAAAAATCGTGTTTACCCTGCCAACATTTGGGAGGAATCGCAAGAATCACCAAAAATAGAAATGATTTGTTCGGGGGCAACAACTTGCACTTTTTAGTTGACGGTGATAAGTAAGTATAAATGTCAAATTTTTAAAGAACAAAAATAATTTTTTAATTTTTTCCTGGAGTTGATTGTGAATAAGGAGGCCATAGACGAACTTTTCCTTCCGTGAGAACTTATTTGGGAGGTCTTTTGGATGTACCAGCCACCGTCAATCCCGACTGAAATGTTTTCCCAATGTTCCCCGTCAAAAAAGTCAAAATGAGAACAGCGATTTGGTTTCCCCCCCTACTATTTCCCCGCCAGGGAAAGGGGTTAAATTGTCCCTGAACGAAAATTCTCGTGACCACTGCGGGGTAAAAAGCGTCCCGTGATACCCACGTGTCACCCTCTAGAAAAGGTACACAAGATCTAGTCTCTTCAAAAGTCTACCACTTGACGGTCTCCGTCCCATCTCGGAGGGAACGTGCTTGTTATTCTATTTCCAATTATCGGTGAGAAGGGCCCTGGAAGGGGGCCCGGGGGGGGGGGAGTATCCCCCACCAAAAAAATTGGCAAAACCCCCCTTTTTCCCCCCCCGATTTTTTTTCCCCTTTTTTCCCCCCATTT